>JAHDVE020007909.1:0-140074 GCA_022606495.2 Halesus radiatus | reverse complement strand
TATTTTAACCATGAAAACGAACTTTAAAAAAAATAAATTAAAAAAACAGAAAATTAAGTTAGGAAGTGAACATTAATAAAAAAACGGACTGGAGTTATTTATTTCAAAATTCAATAAAAGTTATAATTTTTTTGCAAATTGTAGTGTAGGCTAGAATGCGCTGCAGGCGAACTTTTTTATGATTTCTGTTTTTATTGTCCACAGTCAAACTAGCGAATTCTGGCAATTTTTAATTACAATTGGGTATATTGCGAGGCTGAAGGGAGAGGCATTTATGAATTTCATACAAACAATTGATCCCAATATTTAAAAGAATCTAAAGCTAAAAGTGTTTTTTCCAAAATATTGAAATTGACCCCATGTATAATCGCGAATTTTTATATTAATTTTAAATTTAACCTTAAGGTCGTGGGTTCGTTAGTAGTTGCGTTCTCTTGTAAGTAGCTCACTCGCCCCTATCGGGTGAATATAACAGATTACAGGTAACAAGGCTACTTGGGTTCAATGCCAATACGAAGTCATTCATATAGTCATGCAGGCGTTTTAGTTCGGTTATGCATTTCGTTGAAAAAACAAGCAAACCTGGGGTCACGTGGGGAAACTGAACGTAATTTTTACATGTGGATTTTTATATTAAAATTATATGGATATATATTTTTTTCTTTGTTTATGAATACTTTTGATTATTAAAGCATTTTAAACAAACAAACAAAACCTCACATAGTTCATAAGATCACACGCATGTCGATTGCGTACACTTTCGTAAACATACGCATTCGGTGGCGTAGGTGTTCGCACCGTCCACACTTACTCCTCATTGCAATTATCACACGTAAATTGTCCCTTTATTTACGCAGAATGTATTCTAATAATTATATCCAATCTTCCGTGGTTGTATATAATTTTTAGATTTAATATACACCCGGCATATTTCACTCTAAAAATTAAACAGGAGATGAAATATGTTTAAAAATAAATTTCACGTGTAAGCACCCACATTTTGCATATTTAGTTCCTGCTTTTGACACGTTTTGGCACGGTGATCGGTGGGTGCGCGGCGTTGGCATTTGTAGCTGGAAGTTCGCGCGTATTTTTGAAAATGTAGATTGATTTGTTGCAATATGTAAGTAAGATAGGGTAGGCAGTGCTTATTTGACTATACGGAATGCACGCTTATGGCGTACGGTTATCTCACGTGACTCTGCAGAGAGATCCCTGGTGATAATACAGAATCTAAATGAGATGTGAATGTCATCAACGGGCGTTGTTCCCAGCCAAACTAAGTTCAAATGCACAACGTCTGTGTTCCCAACGCAACCTATTACAAGGAAGGTCGTCCATGAGGTGATTTTTCACAAAAAAACGGCTCTATACAGAAGTGTGTTATATGTTGTTTTTTTTTTCTTTTTATTAATTTTAAAGTTTCTCAGGGCAGTATAACACTAAACGATGCCAAACATGTATTACACATTGAGAAAAAATGGCTGGCGGAGACCCAGGGGAAGGGGCAGGTAGCGGACTGGGAAGGGAGTGCACTTTGTCAATTGGGAACATTCTTAGTATCGGGTTTTTTATTTAAATTAATTTGATTATTAATGAGTCTAATATTAAGGCAGTTCTTCTCAATCCTACTGAGCAACTGTTGAGCTGAAATTTCGACTCAACATTGTTCAAAAGTGCAATTACGCTCTTCCAAACAAAACTCGCGATCAATTTAGGACATTGATTTTTGTGGATTAAGTTCCACTCGACAGAGGGCTAGTTATAAAAAGTGTAAAGAGGGTGAACAAATTTAAAATATCATTATTGGTTCGCGATCTATTTATTGCGTTTCAAATATTGAATGGCAAAGATTTATTTTCGCTTTTGAATGTCAAAACCATGTTTTTTTTTGTATGTCTTAAATAAAACTGAAGTGAACCTAACTTATTTTACTCATTATAAGTTACGCTTTGTCTTGTTTTCGATGAAAGAGAAACGTCAAATGTGCTTCTACGAAAGTGGGCGGTCACTATTTTATAGTCTACGTAAGTAGGCAGGCACCTCCATAGACAACTTTGGATAAAAAATGCTTGGAAACAGGCAAACAGAGTGAATGCTCAACAAAACACTTGGCTGATCGGTGCCTCAGATTGATCATTCGAAAAGTTGGGAAGAACGGCTGTTAGTGTTTCTGGCTTTCCTTATCTCTAATGCTTATAAATTATCTAGCCAATTACCTGCTCATTTTTATGCAGTAAACCACTGCCTGTTTTGTTATTAAAAGTGTGGACTGTTTCTTAGGGGTGGTGGGCAAATTTCGATGTATAATAATAATTAATTTGACCGAATTTGCATGCGAATGAAAATACTGGGTTTCGAGGGATTGGATTTCCTCCTACGAGGGTAAGAATACCCCCCCCCCCCTAAACATGACAGATTTTTGATGGACGAATGTAAATATAATTTATAAAATGAAGTCACGTTTGTCAAAAAGAGCACAAGCGTTTTGTAAAAATAATTATTTTTCTTTTGTTATGTTGTGAGGTGGGGGAAGGAAAGTTCAAGAATGGTGGGAAGTACCTTGCTATTCAGATCTAGTCAGTAAACGCGGCTAAATCAACATCACAATTTTATTTATTTATTTATTCATAAATTTAATTATGAAAACAAAAACATTAGCCACCCATCTCACTAGGACAATCCTGTGTTGAGATGAGCGGCAACACAATTTAATAATAATCAGTAAATTTCAATAAGCAAACATTTACGTGAATTTTTTATTATTAAATATTAATAAGTAGATAATAGTAAATAAATAATAAAGATCAGATAATAATAATAATAATAAATAAATAAATATAAATAAAATATTTTTGCACAACGTTGCAACGTCCAACGTAAAAACCTTTCCGATAAGCCGACGTAACTCAACGGTAGAGCATCTGACCGGACATCAGAAGGATGCAGGTTCGAGTCCTGTCGGCGACATTTATCTTTGCTCGGAAAGGTTTTTTTTTCAATTTGGATGAGTGTTTCAGGCTAATAATTATTGTTTATAAAAATAATTAAAAACAAATTACATTATTATTATTATTTTTTAATGCCATCGCCGAGAATCAAACCCAAATCAATTGATCAAATTTAGTTTCAATACATTTCTTTTTCTATTTACATAATAACAAATTACAGACAATTCAGGATGTTTTTATAGTCCTCCTCACTAGGGGTTCCTCCTCGAGGCGGACCAGATTTTATTTAAAAGCTGATTTAAGCTCCTACGACGTTTTTTTCAAAATTTTGTATAACTGCTCTCCTTCGATTTCTTTGATTCAGGTTCTAATTGGGTTTTTTAAATCATTTGCATATTCCGTTTATTTTTCTTTATAGCTGGTGCATGTATGGTAAATAAGATTGGTTTATTTTCAATTTAAAATTTGAATTTAACGTATTCCGTATTCCGTACTCACATCACAACCGAAATTATAACGTTTAATCGTTTGGTATGTTTTACCGAGTACCGAGAAGCCTGGCCTTGGCACGAGTTACTTTAAAGTTGAGTAAGCAGGTGCTTAATTTAATTTCTTACTTCTGCGGAATAAATGTTTTGAAATCCTCGATTTTTCATGGCAAAAAGATTTCCTATTTTGGCTTCAGGGTTGGGTTCATAGCATTGGTTCCGTACTAACACGAGCTTCAAAGTTCAAACCCTGAGAATGTACATTGACAGCTCCTCCCGCGCCGGAATTTGGTTACGATGTTTACTTTACGAAATAAGTAAGGGGCAGGGCCGTATTAAGTAAGCCATGTGCCTCATTTCTGTCCCTATTGCATCGAAAAAACCGCTGCAAGAGGCTTTGGCAGTTCCTCCTTCATTTCCAGTAACGATAATAAAATATTTATTGGAACATTATATCAAAAAAGAATATTAAAAATAATCCTAAATCCTCCCCTGAACTACGATGAATTCATAGTAATTATTGAAATTTTATGAAAACATTGCAGTTTGGAAACCGCTGGAGTAAACTGATATTTTTTACAATGACACACAGGAGGCACCGAGGGAATTTATTTGGGGATGCTTTGCGGAGGGTCTTCTTAAGGAAAGGGAGAGAGGAAGTTCCTAGAAAGAAAAGGTATGAGGGGTGGGTAAGAATCTGGAGGTCAGTGTGTTCAGGAGCGATGGACGCATTAATGCATCTCTCCCACTGCGATGTTAGGCGATGGGTCGAGAGAGTCTGGCTGGAGAGATTTTCCGCAACCGGCCTCTCTATCCGGCCCGCCACGCAGGACGTGGTCAAATCTCACCCCATGAACCCGGCACCCCCGCTAAGTCACCTTCCGTAGCGAACCACTTGGGGTGACCTATGGCAGAGGTGTTGGTTATCCAATGAATGGTATCCAGGGTGGCGATACCCATACCCGCTTCCTAAATTGAAATTGATTGACATTGATTTGATTTTTTCCATCTTTCGCAAACATTTTAAGATAGTTTTATTGTAATATTTTTATTCGTTGTCGAGGAACCCCTAAAAAGAGTTGGCCCATGAGCAATTGCGTACTCTGCGTTATGTATAGTGCGGCACTGGTAAGGGGGGACCTTTACTACACTTCTGATTGCAGAATAATTAATTGAGAACGTAATAGGGTTTGAAGGACAGGGGGGATGGCGCATAGATTATCATCTTGTTTGCATGCGTTTACTGATGGATTTACAAAGTTGATGATTAAAACGTGAACAACCGACTTAATTATAGAGAAATATCCACGATATAATGACAAAGTGATGCTAAAATAAAAATAAAAATAAAAAAAACTCTCTAAAGTGAAAATTCGTCCAGTTTGGATTTAGCGAGAGCAAATCCATTTTGGCAAATTTATAGGAAAATAAAAAAAATCTAGTATGTAAAACTATGTAGTATGAATAAAAAAGAGATACGATTTGTATCTACTATTCAGAAAATCTAAGTTATGAATCGCAAAGAAATCGAAAATTTAACTATGCCGCCACAACAACCATAGTATTATTTTTTTGGATTGACGTTTAAAAACCTCATTGGAATATATTTTTAATAATTGAAGATAATATTAACAACCAACCGTTAAGTACCTCTTTTTTTTTGGTTTCATGTTTCATTTTAGAGTTGTTAATATTATCTTCAACTAGGTGAAGTATCCATTGCCCAGGGTTATGAATGGTTGTGTTACCCCTGCCCACTAATTTTCCTCTTATTTTGAACGTGAAACGTGAGGGGTGGTTTTTAAAATTCTCATGTAGACAGTGACCTTCTTTTTTCTTCGAAGGTCAAGTGTGCAAAATTTCATCAAGCTCGTAATAAAACTGTATACAAACGAACATTCTTCTTTATATAATAGAAGAAGATGGTTAAAAATATACATTGACATTATTTTAAAAGGAGTAATTATTTTTTTATATTTATTGATTTTCCTTCTCTCTTCTTTTCTATTTTCGTTCCTTACTATTTCTTTTACTTAATTGTAATTGTCATACTCGGTTACATAATGATTTTCAAATTTCAAAAGGCGGCGTTCATATCTTATTTTGTGAAAGAACGGACTTGCGGATTATACTAATTAAGGTGACGGAGAAACGATCCTCAGTAAAATTGGATCATTCACATCGTAGCCATTTTGACGTATTATTTGAAATATTTATTTAGTGCAGAAACACAATATTATGACAATTAATGACATAATTTTTTTCCTGTCCAACTAGAAGTATTTTCCCGTTTCAGGTCAATCGAATTTATTGATTACTGATTTTTTTATATCCACAGCTATACCTAGTCTAAAGATGCATAGTTCAATCGATCTCAAACGATACATCGCTGCCGAATAATCGGTACCTGTATAAGATTACACAGAGTAAGTAATATGTAATGTATAGTTTGTGGCATTTAATTGTAGATATTTATTATTTTGAAATGACAAAATATCATGACTATATTAATGACAAAACAAAGCTACTCACTTCGTCTTTGAAATGTGTGCTTAAATATTAAAATAATAAGTAAATAATAATAAGTAAACAATAATATGGAAACAGTAATAAGCAAATATTAATAAGTAATAATAGGTGAATAAAAAATAATAAGTAAATAATAATAAGGAAATAATAATAAGTAAATAATAATAAGTAAATAATAGTAAGTAATAAATAAATAATAATAAGTAAATAGTATTAAATAAATAATAATGAGTAAATAGTAATAAGTAAGTAGTAATAAGCAAATAATAACGATAATATCGAGCATACATAAGGTTTCAACATTGATTACAAGATATTGGATAACATGGATAAAGCGAAATCACCATTCTCAGCTAACATAGAGTTATTGACCATTTAAAAAAATAAATTTAGCGTATTTATAGTTTTAAAGTTGTCACTAAGTCTATTATATAGCAAAGGAGCTTTACGAGAAAAAAACTCCTTTGTCTAAATGATGTTCTGTTATTTCCCGGCTGATGCATTAGAGAAAAATCCATTCCAGTGTTGCGCGCTTGTTGTGATTTGTTGTACCATATATTATTAGGTATTCGTTAGCATAAAGTAGAATGCTTTGACAAAATATTTTCATTACGTAGAGCACAAGATTCCGAACCATTTAAGCCAAGGGTATGGAACATATAATACGGAGAAATGTAATCTATTCCGATTAGGAAGAAAACTATTGTCGCAAATTTGGATAAAAACGTGAAAACTGAACGCGGTTGGAGCTAACAAAAAAAAAGTCCAAAGAAGCGAAGCTGGCAGTCTGATGTATGGCAGTGAGGCATGGAGTTGGCGGAGGAAGGTTGAAAGTAGACTGAATGCTGTAGAAATGAGATCTCTGAGGCGAATGTGTGATAAAAATAGTTGAGATTCGTAAAGAATGCAAGACTGACGTAAGCGTAATGAGTAAGATTAAAAAAGGGACGCTTATATTGTTTTGGGCATGTACAGCGAATGAACGAAGAAAGGAGTGTGAACAGAATATATGACGCGAATGTGAATGGAAGAAGAAGCCCGGGACGCCTTAGGAAGACACGGCATGATCAAGTGATTCAAATACTTGAGTCGGGCCATGTCAGAAGTCGAAATAACAGAATATAATGTATGAGACGATATATGAATGTGAATGAAGCAAGAAGTGTATGACAAGATTGAGTTTGGCGGTCCGTCCTCTCTGCCCACCCCTGCGGAGAAACGGTGTGATGGTTAGTTGGATAGATAAAATTTGTCTCCTAGGCGAATGCAATTAAATATCTTTTCAATAGACAGGATTTTTTTCTTTTTTCAGAATCTGGTGAATTGGTAAAATATTTTTTAATATCGAAGTTGACAGAAAAACAATTTCATTGGCCTGTCTAGGTCCTGGGTATGGAAAGATTTATTGTAAATTGGCGACATCAGTTTTCTATCGGATCACAATCACTTCATAATCTACAGTGAAATCACTGACTGATGTCTTTCAAAACCAAATATCTTCTTGTTTAAAAAAAAAAGAAACATTCCCAAGTTAGGTTAGGTTAGGTTGTGTTACCTGAATACATTTTTGATTTCCTTCCACCTTCATAATTATCTATATATTAATACTCTAATTCCAACAGCGGAGTGATTATCAAAAAGTTCGATTTTCACGTCATCTCGCTCTGCAACGGGGTCCATTACCGTGTGAATCGCATTAAGCGACGCCCGAATTTGTTTTTCAAAGCAATCGAATTTGATCGACTTTTTCACATGTTTCAGTAAGGTGGACTTTTGATTTGGCTTAGTTTATCTTAAAAATATTGCTCAAGCATTGTAAAACATGACATTTAATATAGTTCTGCATTATTGTGTATGTGAGTTTTCACGTAAAGTTGAAAGTTATCGCACTTGAAAAACATTCAGGGACTACTTCGTATTTACGTATTTGCCATGTTGTTCGTATCTGACAGTTGATATTTTTATTACGCCGCCGAGCGGATTGATTGTGAACTACGTAATTAACAACAGATATTATTTTTTGTCAACCTTATTCTATTGTAGTTAATTTTTTATGCACAGGATGACGCCTGGATGGGACCCAGACGCGATGACAACTCAGCCACTGACCGGCTAAGTGAAAAATGTTGATTGTACAATGGTGAAAGACTTAATAAAAATATTTGCGTATCCGTGGCAAATCGGTTTCAAATAAATCAAACCATCCGAAACGGATTTAGCTCTGATTCAAGGATTTGAATAGGTATAGAAATATTTATTTATCTCAATAAAATGAAGAATTGAGATATGTATTTCTTTGTTCAAAGTTTTTTCGAAGAATTTACGTTTACAAAAAGAAAACCTTCCTCCAAAAAAATGAATTTGTGAATTCCTTACCGCGTAACCTTTTCCTGGAAATGCTAACAATTTATGATTTTTTTCACCGTTGATAAAACTAACAATTTTATTGTATAGATTTGTAAATACTTTAAAGATAAACCCATAGAATTGTGTTGTGGGCTTATCCGTGTGCCTGAATTAAGCTTTTTTCCGATGTTTGGTACAGTTCATCTAACATTTTCTTACGTCGGTAATAACTACATAAAATAACCCTTTTCTGACTTATCTTTGAGTCATGCGTGATTTTTTATTTTATATAATTTTGAAATATTTTTAAAAATTGTTAATGTCTTGTCATATCAGTGCTGGTTCGTGGTCCTTTTAACTGGTGGTTTAATCAGAAATTCAAGAGAAGATATTATATTTCATCAAAATTTACTTTATGTCCTTTGGCAAATAGTCGAATAGTCGCATAATTTAAATAATATTGGTGGGAGGGGTACTATAACAACTAGCGATTTGAGATAATACGGCGTTTATCGAAACCATCTTAACTTAGGAATATTACATCTTATACAAAAAAAAGAGTTTTGCATATGAAAAAAAAAATTGCATTATAATCTGTTGGTTTTATAGTAGATTTACAGATGCCATTAAAGCAAACGGTTAGAGAAATTCAGAAACAAGAAAATAAAACTTTACAAATATTTACTATTAAGCAAAATAACATTTAAATTGCATTCTTATTGTGCAAAGTTCAGCCGGCTAGCAAACTGATCGATCGGGGCCATCTCGGTGACACTCGCCAAACTTCAGAGGTCACGTGTCTTTGAACATTCCTTCGTTAGCGCTGGACACAAACTTCAACACGGTTCGGCCTAGGTTATTTACTTTCACCGCCAGGGGGATTGTGTTGTTTCGGTTTTTTCGTATGAAGTATTTGATTGGGATCGTGAACCCATATGTGCTGAATGGATTCAGCACAGCACCAATGGGAAGATCGCGTTGGTCTTCGACGTAGTATTCGGTCGCGTGGTTTTTAAACGCCTTATTTATAATGTCCTTATTTTATAATGCAAGTTATCCTTATTTTCTCATATTTTTAATCGGAGTTCACCGTACCATCGCAATTAATTTTAACATGGAGGTCGTTAAAATGCGATGTAAAATGTCGTCGTATCAGAGGTACCCGGTCATCGATTCGTTTTCGCCCTTCGGGGGTTCAAAAATAACAAGTCAATTTTGCCCGCATGCCTTCGAATAACTCGTTCGGGTTTGAACTCTGATCCATACTAATAAATCTGTGACAGTTTAAATCGAAGTGGCAATGAAAAGAGTCGCTAAGCTGCTATTCGTTCAGTGAACCAATACAGAGTTACCCACACAAGTTTATACATTTACCGTACTATTTTATGATAATAAATAACTGTGTTTCAGTTTGATATGTTTTAAAGTTTTCACGGCAAAAAGTATTTAATTGTTTAGTTTTTGGGATATTATGCCGTGTTGGGCTTCCCCCTCTTTAGTCAATGTTTCGGACAGCGTCGAAAATATTATTATATTGAAATACCGCCCCTAAGAGGCTTAACGCGTGCAACACGGTATCACTTCTACATACATGCACATACACTTCACCACAATCTACACATCTGCCGTGAAGTTGGACACTGTAACGCTGTCAGAAACTTTGGCTAAAGGAGAATGAAGCGCAATACGGCTCCCAAAAACTAATCAAGACAGCGTTCAACACACCGGCTATGGAACGATTTGCCGGCCTCTGTTTTTCCTCCGTCATACAACATGGGTCTCTTCAAGACCCATTTTTACTCTTCCCTCTCCTCATAAAGATCCTCCACACAGAATCCTCAAAGACCGGCCGATAGCTGAGTTGTCATCGCGCCTGGGTCCCACCCAGGCGTCGTGAGTTCAATTCCTCGGCTACCTACTCACCCATCACGAGACAAGCAACCTTTTCAGCTTACTGTGATGGTAGTAGGAGATTTTCATATATTTTCAGGTTATTTTTAGCTCTGGAGAGTTTTTCTTTCTAAAAAATGACAGGCCCTGAGGGAAATTATTTTCCTCAGGGCTTCCTGCGCGGAGTTAATGTAAAAAAGCGCTATAGTTTGTTTGAGAAAATCATCTGAAAATCACCATCACATCTGATCAAATTCTTCCCCTTGTCCGTCCATTGCAGGCCAAGCCTCTCCCCACACATCACCTAGGATTACTTCCCATCATGCACGAATTTTGATATTTTATCAGAAGAGAAACTTAATAAGAAACTTTTAAAAGTTATTTCACAGTCAACTTATTTTCAATTGCGTTTCTTCTATGTTTTTGGTGTTACAATAATATAAAGCAATACAAGTAAGAAAAACCAATGATTGTTGATGAGTCATTAACGTTGTGATCTTATAGAAATAAAACGAGTTGCAGATGTGCTGTTAACTTTGATGAGAATAATTTTCCATGGAAAATATTTTATTAGTTTTTGGATTTATGTGGTTATTGTATTCCATTTCAGGTTTACTTTAATACTGGTAATAAATTTATATTTATATCTATATATTATATAGTATCAGTAAAAATATGTATAATGTTTAATAATCTTGTTTTTTATTTTATTTTTTATAATATGGAGTGTAAGGTAGGAATACTTTGATTTTTGATCCAGGCTCTGATATATATTTGAAATTAATTTTAGATATTTTATTTATAATTCGTAGTTGTTTCTGAGTTGTGGGCATTCAATTATAGAGTTTGATTGCAAAGTAATAAAAGTATCTTTGACCGTGTGCGTTGTTTTTGATGGGATATTCAGAGTGTTATTTGTTGAGGATCTGGTTCTTAATGTGTTTTGTATTGGAAGAGGTGTAGTAATACAGATTTGGAAAAAAGTTGTTTTATTGTCATGACATATAGTGTTTTGATAATTTCAAATAAGTCTGTGTAGAACGGTACTACGGAAAGACCAGTTTAATAAGGAACACCAGTCAAATTAAAATAAATATATTATAAATAGTGATGTTCGATTTTTCAAAGGTCGTCAAAACGCTTCAAATCTATGGCTGATCGGTTTGGATCAGTTTTGAGGTTAGAATGTCAAATGTCTAAAGAGGAGTGAGCTTTACTGTACATAATTTTACATTCTATTCAAAGTAAACCATCACTAAACATAAGTAATAAAATTATTTACCCTTTTAGAAACATTAACTCGAAGAATAACAATAGTATTGAGTATTAATATTAACATAATACAGATATTGATAATTGTTTTGCTTATGAATACTTTAATTTATTTCACCAATAATATTTTTTTATATTGAACAACAATTATAGAGCTTAAAACCAAAATTAAGTTTAAATTTCTCCAAAACTAAGAAAATACGTATATAAAATAAAAAAAAACAAAAATCGGGTAAATTTGTAAAAATTGGGTATAATGCTATATTCGTTGGATGTCCCTAAGCCAGTATATGTGATAATGGATTGTTCGCGAAATAACGTACCAGCCATACAACACTATTCCACACGAATAGTTACAAAACAAATGCAGCTGCAGCTCTTCATTCATTCAATTAACCTAAACAATTCAAACATTGATATTTTTTTCGGAATCACTGGTCATGTTTTAAAAAATATTTTGGAAATAATATAAACTGCTCAATGCGCATACATACGGGGAAACACATTATTAATGCAAAAACCTCACAGAATAGAGAATTTTAATTGTTTGCTGACTAGATGGGTTTTATCGATTATAAATCATTATTTTAAAAAACCCGTCCAAATTAGAATGGGGTGAGAGTGAATAAAATCACATAAATAAGTCGTCACAATGTGGATTAACCGCAGTTTAAAAATGGAATTGAACGCCGAAACAGCTGTCACAATAATAAAAACTAAAAATAGTCGCAGAACTTAATAATAACAGTATTAAATTTGATTTACATTAAATAAAAAGTTAAATTGAGTTCTATGAATTAAACACAAAAACAATTAATAGCGCATACATCACTTAGTAGTATGTAGATCACCACTTCTCACACCTACAAACGCATTCACACATGCACACCCACTTATGATTACACATGTCATCCGGTAAATACAAGTAGAAATCAGAAATTATAAGGAAACATATCATGGGTACCAACTTTGTAAATTTAATTTCTGGTAATTGTTTTCACTGTAACAAATGTACTGTTTTGTTTTATCTTTTCTATCTTCCTTCTATAGATAAAAATGAACGTTTGTCTGTCTGTCTGTCCTCGATTTTCTCGAAAATTACTCTACCGGTTTCGTTGAAAATAGCACAGTTTGTTTTTATTAGTGCCGAGAAGGTTTAGAGGGTAGTTTGAATGAAATCCAATATGTAAAACTGTTGCTATAACGTTTTAAAATTAGTATGAAAAATATTGAACCAGCCATGTTGTATTGAGGTTAGCCTATAGATACATTACTCTGGTTAGCGACGGAATACATATTCAAAAGACAGTTTGTTCGGGTAGAATATTTTCAAAATGGAAACATATGTAGGTACCTACTTTAGAACTTTATTACATATACATTGAAAAATAAATATTTGGAATGAAATAAAATTTTCACATGAGTGTTTCTTTGTTTAAATATAATAATAGTCGTCACAAGGCATTAATTTTGCTGTAAAATCGATTATGGCACCCAAACGACAAGCAAGAATTCACAACTTCATAACGTTATTAAAAAAATTCGTAATAAAATAAATAAATAATGTTTTTAATGGTCTTTGTGAGGTAAATGACTCGTGTTAGTTTATTAGTGATAAATAAATCAATAAAAAAATAAATTTACGTAATTTAGTGTTTTCGTTACAATTTATTGATAGGTAATAATTTATTGACAAAATAACCAAAATAACCAAAATAACATCATTTGATTTTCATTAATGAAGCAATTATACCTTTAATTATTTATTAATTCTATACCTCGAATTTCGTGCTTATAATGGACAAAGAGAGATTATTAATTGGCGGAAAATGATTTAATTTCCTGAAAATTATGCTCAGATTATTTTATAAGCGGGAAACGAATACACAATCACCAAATTATTACGATTAATCGTGCGGTTTAATGAATTGCATCGAATATTGGATTAAATTTGTTTGTAAAGATTTATTGAAATGTGCCAGTTGAAATATTTGACGCTACAAAGTTTGAAGAAATTATAGAAATATTTTCTATTTTTTTGTTTTGGGGATACTGTGTGGATGATCTTTTTAAGGAAAATAAGGAGAGGAAGTTCTGGGAAGGAAAAGGCATGAGTGGTGGGCAGGAATATGGGGGTCAGTGGGTCCAGGAGTGACGGACGTATGAATCCATCCCTCCCACTGCAGTGCAAGGCGATGGCTTAAGAGGAACGGCTACGCTGCTTGTTTCATACATAACTTATTATTACAATAACAAATTTTATCATTTTTTTAAGGATATTCAAAAAAACTTGGAATGAAATAAATAAAATATTAGGACGGAAAAATAAATCCAGCTGTGATGCAGTTGTATCTAAATATTTCTTAAAGTCTCAACCGACTGATGTAGTGGCAGAAAATTTTGGTAACATCTTTGATGAGGGAGTTAAGGCCATCCACCGGTCACCACAAAATTCATAATGGGGCGTATTTGGACTAGATCGCCCGTATCGTTTAACCAATTAGAAGAAAGGTCGCCGAAAAGACGTACCCGCCTCTTATAACGAAAATAACACAGTGGATACGCTTGGTAAAGTCGTGAAACATAAAATAACGAAATAATATATTTTTGTTTTATTAATTTATTTTGTTTTAATATTATTTAAATACATAGAAAAACTCCAGTAAAGAACGACAATATTATCTAGTTTATTATTGTTATTAAAACATTTTTTAACGTTTACGTTCAATATAACAGTATTGGAATATGATGTAGATAAAAATGTAGAATTATCCCGTAATAGGCTTCAAAACAAATCCCCTTCAACTTCCAGTTCTGATAGTATGCCCATTCCCACCGTGCGGCTGTTTACTAACAATTTATGAGTTTTATTACAAAGAAGAAACTATGGGAACACAACTACATAATAAATAGATAGACATTTACAAGTTACTTATTTTGCCTTCTTTTTATTGGTTACTTCACTCTTTTTAAAAGTATTTATTAAGATTTTATTTATTTATATACATATTTTTACATTGATTTTAGTTATTTATCCAGTGTTTACCTAATTAGGCCATTAGGAACTTTTTTCTATATCCTGAAAAGAAGATTTTTGATAAACAAATTGTAGCGGTGTCATGTTCTCTTTGTCACATTCGATCTGCAATTAAAACACATTTAATTAATTTTGTACACGTTTCGTAAAGTAACATTTTATTAAACAAGTTATGCACGTAATAAATTTTACATAAACAAATATTTTTTTAATATGCTAATATTACCTACATATTAATATATTTTTTTTAAGTACTGGTAAGTTTATTTAATTTTAAGATCTAAATAAATAATAACTCACCACAAGAGAATGGTTTTTAAAATCCGTGTCTTCTGTCTCATCTAATAAAGATATTCGTTTTTAATTGAAATTTTGTGGCGGTGCATTATTTTCTTTGTTACATTCGATCTGCAATTAAAACATGTTTCATTACTTTTGCACTTATTTGTTGTTACGTGTTGTTTTTGTTAAAAATGTATTATTATAAATGCACGTTCATCAAAAAATAAACGCTAAATCCATAAAAAGTAATTTACATTCAATTTTTATGAAAAATTAAAATAATTCAAGATAACCAAATAATTGACGATTTCATAATTTTTTTTATCGTGACCACTGTGCGGCGGTTTGGAATGCGCGCGAAGTGGAATGATTTTAAACTAAAATTGATACCCGCCGTCAAATAACAAAGACGATGTTTTGGGAAATTGCGTTATTCCAAACGTATTGACAAAGATACTTCATGGTTGTTTCAATATTGAAATGAGTATTATAATATAATACAATTTTAAAAGCGGATAGGTAATATGTTCCAGCTTACCTGTACATTTTCATTGACAGTTAAAAGTTCTCCGGGAACTATCAGCGACTTCTTTACGAGTTGTTTTTTTACGGGTTGATATAGTTTCCTGTAAAAAAAATACATTGATGAAATAAAAATTTATTCAAATTTTCTGAGAATATTTAAATGAACTATTTCTAGCAACGGTAATTATGTGTAAATCCCAATTTGGGCGTAAATAATAAATAAAGATGATTGGAACTTACCCAAACATTCCAGCGTTGACTTTTCTCTTCCTTAGTCCGCTGAGTGGACCCACTTTTTTATTTCCTTTGTTGCCCATTATACTATATCACTCGGGAATCTCAAAATCGATTGCGCGTAAACTATATTGATCTAAAAAAGTAACACGGAACGAAGCGACGCGAACTATAAAGACGTCTATTCGCCACCGAAGTTGGGCGTGAACTAACTCGGTATAGAAGTGGAACATTGAAATACGTCCTAACGTTCAGTAACTATAGAGTTGAAAATTGTATGAACCTCCGGGTACCTGTTCGATATTACGTAAGAAATATTTTATTAAAAACACGTATTTTATGTTATGCTGTTATATTTAGGGCTAAAATTCAAAATGTTTCACGGTCATCTAATGGGTAATAATTTTTTCTACATTACGCAATAAAACAAAACTAGATAAATTGTTGTTAAGTGGGAGATCCTGGATATCAAACCATTTTTACAGCCCTCACTCTTAATTTTTTTCTAGGCTTATAAAGAAACAAATATTAAAAAAATTTTCGGTTAAATTTGGGGCAAGGATGTGTTCCATTCACAGTAATTTACTGAAGAACCTAGAATAATTATAGGTAATCAAACTTTCAAAGCAAAAAAACACCATTTTCATGATTTTGACGATTGCGAAACAAGCGATCGCCTTAATAAGTTATTGCATGAATGTGATGTCCGAGCTTCTGACTGCGTACATGAATATCTACCGCATTCAATGTACCTACCAAGAGCTAATACCAAGCAAATTGAAAAATGAAAAATTCCAAGACAGCGGGCGTAGACCTAATTCGTATGTATGATTTAAAATTAATTAGTGTAATTACTTACCCATATAATTGATCACTTTATTGATGTATATAAGATCTCTGCATGCAAGGTACAGCGAGGCACCTATAATCATATCCCATTCAATTAATTGTATTCACAATAATACCAAACAGCCCTGCGCGAGTACAAGTATCGAATTAGTCAACCAGTATGTGTATCTAGGTGTTACGGTGGATATAACATGAAATGGGACGTACAAATTTCCAACCTCTGTAAGCGACTTCGAGCCATTGTAAGAAGACTCCAGAAGGTAAAATTTTCTGTGCCCATAAAAACTATGAAACTAATTTATTTGCCTCTAGCAGAATCGACCATAAGGTATGGAATAACTTCTTGGGGACACTCGTGTAAGACCAACATAAAACATTTACAGCTGATTCAAAACGCCATGGTAAAATTGCTAGTAAGTAAAACAGTTTTTAAGCAAAGGCGAGACATTGATATCATGTACAAATCAATTAATGTATTACCTGTTCGTGGTCTTTTGTGGCATAAAATTCTACTGCAACATATATCTGAAAGTCCGTATAAGGCAGTGGTGGATCATGTACACAATACACGTTTCACACAAAATATAGGAATGATAGTGCCAATATTTCAAAATAAATATGGTCAACGAACCCTTGAATACATTGTACCATTTATATTTAACAAATTGCCGTACGAATTTAAAAACAATTGTCCTATGATGTTAAAGTGTTGGCTTTTGGAAAGTAACCTTGTGTATTGATGGTAACAAATATGACGGTCTCCTTGGTTGTATAGCTCCTCGATATCTGCTGTATTTAGTGTTACGGTGTTACTATTATAATAAGTCTATCCTCATTGTAACCAACCCGTACTGCTGTAATATTTATATATATTTTTTCTCAATTTATTTAATACTTGCCGATCTTTGATATTTTTGATATGTTTATAATATTTATATTTTTGTAATATTAATGTTGATATTTTTTTACAATGTTGGTATTTTTATAATATTCGTATTTTTATAATATTGATATTTTTATAATATTGCTATTTTTATAATGTTGATATTTAAAATGTTGATATTTTCAAAATATTGATATTTTTATAATATTGATATTTTTATAATATTGATACTTTTATAATATTGGTATTTTATAATTTTGATATTTTTCATGATATTGATATTTTTATAATATTATTTAAATCGGTGTTATAAAATTGGACTCTAGTATCTCAATAACAAAACTGTAATGCTGTTTCCATTTTTTTTTTCCAACTTATGTACATTGATCACAACATACATGCGCCTCTATATCCTAATTTTGCCCTACATTTGTATGATGATTGTAATTTATTGTTGTATTATATTATATTGTTGAACTAAACTCCTGCTGACAAGCTACTTGCAGTGGCTTAGCGGGTATAAGTTCCCACTGTATAAAATTAATACGGTACAATAAAAAAAATAACATGATAATTGATACGAGCGACACCCGAGGAACTAAAATGTAGCATTGTACGACCTATTTATAAAACGGAGATCAATCCCCAATAAAATAATTACAGGCCAATTTCCATATTACCTGCTTTAGAAACAAATTTAGAGAAATAGGTTTCGATAAATTTAGATAAATATTTAAATAAATTGGGTATTATCAATGAATGCCAGTTTGGGTTCCAGAAAAATAGAAAAGTTGCGATAAACTACTTGAAAACTTTTCCAATCATATAAATTCTCAGCTAAACTTCCAAAAACACATACTGGTACTTTTTATTGATTACTCAAAAGCCTTTGATATACTTTGCCATAAAAAAAATAATAAATGTACTTGATGCCATGGGAATCCGTGGTACACTCCTTTCTTTTTAAAAAAAAACTATTTATCAAATAGAAAAATGAAGGTAAAGATTTTAAATGAAATGATTAAATGCAGATACATAAAATTAGGTGTACCACAGGGGTCAATTCTAGGTCCTACATTGTACATTATATATGTTACTGCTAGTGGCGGCTCGTGACTATTGAGTGAGCTAAGATTGATAAATACGACGTTATTGATGTTGTTGAAGCCGAAATGATATATATTTTTTCAAAATTTCATTTTTTTGTGTGGAGATTAAGATGGTAGGTGGGGTACTGCCATACCTATCATATAAATCTCCATACAAAAAATTAAATTTTGAAAAAAAAAAATTTCGTCTTCACAACATCAATAACAACGAGGGCTACCTACGAGGTGTTCAAAAGAAAAGGTGAAGTTTGTATTTTCGCGGGCTGTGTACATTCGATTATCGTTTTTTTGTCCAATTGGAGGGGTCAAAGGATCCCCCTCAACGGATCTGAGTTGGTGGGTGGACGCATCCGCCGTTAAGACCTAGATAAACCTCACCCCATGAACCCGGGGACCCCCGCTAAGTCACCAAACTTAATATACCACTTGGGGTGACCTATGGCAGAGGTGTTGGTTATCCAATAGATGGTTCCCGGGGCGGCGGTACCCAACCCGCTTCCCAAATTTCATGGGGTGGGCACAGCTTTTCAGCCTTTATAGTCGGCACGCCGCTGATGATGATTGACGGAAAATAATTAATAATCTAGCTCAGATAATACGATATGTCGGGTTATTGTTTAGATTTTCAACTAGGTAAACAACAAACGGCTAGCAAACAATGGAGGCATGTTTTCCCGAATAACCGCCGGTCGCATTTCTAGGAAGTGCCGCAGGCCTCCAGGCTTTATTATAATAATAGGCGTATTGATGTACTTCTCTACCATTGAGAGCTCCGTTGTAACACCCATCTCTATTAGATTCTTCTTTTATGAGATAGAGGAACAGTCCACAACGGATCTATCAGCGGTATCCATAATCTTACTTATCTATGTCTTCTATTACATACTCAACATATTAAACAAGAAAACAATTAAAATGATCTATTATGCATTAATTCAGTCCCCATAAAGCCACGCTACAGCCAATAATTACAATAAAAATAAATAATCATTAAAATCATCATTAAAAAAACCTTTCGACTGCCCTAGTCTAGAGATATTTCGGGGATTTAATGTACCATTTATTACAGAATTATATAAAATTTACAAAAAGAATTTTTCATCAATAAAATTCACTCCACTGGTATAAGCAATAGATTAAAAACAAATGGTTTAATACCCTTCCCAATGCTAAGAACGACCAAAGCACAGCACCACTACTTGTATTTAGGTGTAAGATTGTACAATATATTTTTATCCAAAAATAAAATTAATGTAACCGGAACATTGAAGTATGAACAATTCAAAAAGGAAATTAACTCCCTGAACTTAGATAATGATATATTGTACCCTTAATGTACTCGTATGCTATCTAGCATATACATTACTGTTTGATTATTTTTTTATTATAATTCTAAAATTGTTTTGTTGATTTATGTTTGTATTTTTTTTTTTACATTGTTTACATATTGAATTGTTTTTATTATTTTTCATTACGCATGTAAAAACTTCTCCCATAACCACGAACTGCTGAAACTCAACTTATGGAGAGTAGATCGATAGGGAAGTTAAATAATCACGTACTCGTATATTATGTATTATATAATAATAATGTTTTTTTTTTTGTAATAAATAAATAAATCTAATTAACTTTTCTCAAACGAAGGAGAGGATTTTTTTGTGAAATTTCTCTTCAAGAGTTGATTAGAATTCAACATTTTAGTAGGTACTTAATATTAGACATTTGGATCACTCTCTGACGGTCCAGTAGGGAATCGACATAAACCTCATGCGTGATACCGACAGGGCACTGCGCCATGCTATGGGTGCTAGCTCACGTCTCGGGGGTGGGGGGAAGCGGGAGCGGCGCGTCGTACTTCTATTAAACCACAAGCGGGACAACAATTCAGGAGCTTCTCGGTAAATACGCACACAGTAAATCTATGCACTGCGTTTCAATCGTTTACGCGTCATTCACCATTTGAGTTCAAACATGGAGCGGGATATGAATTTTCGGCTAATAATAATGGAGGTAGAGAAATACGTGCGCTTTTAAAACTATAAATTAGCGGCATATGCAGTAAAGGGGACGACGGAGAAAGCTTGGTGTGCAATAGGAGAACTTCTTATATATGGAGTCACGTGCTGGACCAGTTTTTGGAATGTTTTTTTTTGACATTCGGCATTTTGCCGGAATTCGACATCATCTCCGGACAGTTTCCTGGCAGCAATAAAAAACCTACAAACCTTCGATGTAGGAGTGAACCTAAAACCTCCTCCTTTTTTGTCTCATTCGAGGGAATAAATAGCATACCAGAGTCTCATCTTCACTTGATTCACTCGACATTTATCGATTTTGACTGATAGATCCGATATCATTCAGCGGTAAATGTGATAACAGAAATCTTCAATACCGACAATTTACTGGTGGCTACATATCACTGCAGACCCGTCAGAGTCGATGGAGGAAATATCGTGAAATATTTCCTGCATTTTTGCTGCAGAGCGGCCTTACTATTACAATATTCGATAGTAAAATTGCTCTTAAACAAAGCTGAATATAAAAAAAGACATGATCTATCTAAATTACTTTACAATTCTATAAATTTGTTACTTTCTATATTGTGGTTTAAATTGTGAGTTACTTATACATCTCAATCTGAATATAACAAAATAGTGGTACAAGCTCATAAAACTGGACTGATTACAAACGATGGATTTGTAATTCCCAGATACTTAAATAAATATGATTAAAGATCCTTAGAATACTATGTCCTCAAATTTACAACATGTTACACAATTTAATAAAAAAAATGAACCGATTTTCAGAAGGGGGTGTATGATGAAAAAATAGTTATGTGAAAAAGATTTGGTAAATGTTTCGAGTTGGAAACACGATTAAAAAAAAGAAACATACTATAAAATTCATGAAAAAAAATAACATTCGCATATGCGGAAATATAAAAAAAGCGCATTATTTTTTACTTCCTTTAAATAAAAACGCGTAAACATTGAGGTAGAGTTAACACCACCATGTTTAATTTTTATAATAAGACAATAGACAATAGTTGCATACAATGCGCCAATTCTAAATATTATATATTCTAAAAAGGTTGTTAGGTTCTCAGTTTGGGTTTTTTTAATAAATAAAATACCAAAACGAAGAACCTACAACCTATTTAAAAAAAATCTATTTTATGCAATTAGCACTTCCAAAAAATGTCGTATCATACTAACATCATTAAAGATGGCGTCAAATCTCCTTCAATATTTACTCGTTTTATTTAAATAAAGTAAAAGATTAATCTTATTCTTTTGTTTTTCTTTTTAAAAACTATGAGTTTAGGAAATATTTACCAAAGATTGTTGTACTTACAATTTTTTTTCATCAGATTTTCCCTGTATTTCTTGTACCCTGTTTTGTTTTGATTTTTCTTGTAGGGGAAACTTGCTTAATTCGTACCCCCAAGGTGTTTTCGTTATATTAAAAAAAAACGAATTGTTTTAATCAAAAGAAAATAAGTGCAAAGCTAACTTTATTGATTCCTTTACACATTTGAAAACAGAAAAGATACGAAAAAAGGGCGCTGCCCATTTTACCTTTTAAAAAAGATGTCAAAAGTACGATTTACGAACTAACTCGTACTGCACTATTCCTTAATCGTACTTGGAAACATTTATTTATTTAGATCATCCAAACATCACAAATATAATTAACTAACTTAAACATCACGCCATTTCTCCGCTGGGGTAAGCAGAGAGGACGGATCGCCAAACAACTCGATCTTGGTACACAATTCTTGCTTCATTCACATTCATACATCGTCTGATACATTATCTTATTCCGAATTCTCTCACGGCGCGACTCAAGTATTTGATTTACTTGATCGTGCCACGTATTCCTCGGGCGTTCCCGGCTTCTTCTTCCATTCACATTCACGTCATATATTCTCTTTACACTCTTTTCTTCGTTCATTCGCTCTAGATGCCCAAACCATCTAAGCGTCCCTTTATTATTTATACAGCATTCAATTAATTTCATCCTATTAATATATTTTTTTAAATAATATGCAATACTAGTCATCAGATTCAAGTATTCCTTATATTTTCTTTTCCGGACTTTTTTGGTATTTTCGTTTTATTCGATGGAATATTCTCCCACTGATTGTGGAAACCGTACTCAATTTTTTCAAGTGTCTTCCAAATGTTGATTTTGGTATGTTATATTGCAGGAATACTTCATTAAATTCCAAATAGGATATTTTATACTTCTCTAGAGCCCGTTTCACGTTAGAAGCACTCCATCCGTAATATTTTTTCTTTTGACATATTCACCTGAATGAAATAAATCGTAATAATTTTATTTCATTCCTAATTTTTTTTTTAAATACATATATCTAAATAATAAAGATCTTAAGTAGGTACTTGTGTTTTCTATTTTTTAAATATTATACCCAAACAAATCTTCTTCTTTTGAATATGTAATCTATGGCTAACCAGAGTGGTACATCTATGGGTTTACCTCAATACAACGTGGCGGGTTCAATGTTTTTCGTACTATTTTTAAAATGTTATATCAACAATTTTACACATTAGATTTCATTAAAACTACTCTATAAACCTTATCGGAACTAATAATAACAAAGTGTGCTATTTTCAGCGAAACCGGTTTAGTAATTTTCGAAAAAATCGAGGAGACACAGACAAATATTGATTTTTTAGAATATATATTGAGAAGATACCATCCATATTTCGCACTAAGGGTAAACTTAACTTATAGAACTTCCTTCATTTCCAAAATATATATTTTTGGTTTTCTTTAATCGTACCAGTACGACATAGGAATAAACATATGGTGCGATTTAAGAACGGTAGAAAAGTATGCATGTCATGCTCATGCACACTGTCTAAAGGAACTGCCGACTATCGAATGTCATAATAAAATTCAACCAAAAGATCTACTTTTGTATGAGAATCACTCAAAACACTTATAACTATAACAAAAGCAATATTTTTTCTTAGAAATATTATACGAGTATAGAACTCAACACCTTCCCGACAAGCCCTCCATTGATATGCTTGGTGTAACCTTAAGTGACCGGCTCAGGTATGAGGGCTCCATCGAAGTCAGAGTAAAGATAGCCTCTCAGAAGCTGGGCGTATTGTACAGAGCCCGCAGATACTTTACTCGTACACAACTGCTGACCCTGTACAAATCGCAAGGGCGCCCCACCGTAGAATTTGGCAGCCCTTTGAAAACAGCCCCAAAAAAACTCTTGAGTCTGTGCAGAAACGGGCGGTCCGTTTGATAGATTCGCCTATCTTAACAAACGGACTGCAATCTTTGGACCACAGACGTCAGGTGAGAATGTTGTCCTTGTTCTACCGGTATTTTAATGGAAGATGCTCTGAGGAACTAGCGTCATTGATCCATTCGGCACCGGTGCACAGTCAGAAAACACGCCAAACGCAGGCTCAACATTTGCGCACGGTTGACATGAGAACGGGTCGCTTCTACGACTCGTTCGTGTGTTCAACAGCTCGGCTGTGAAATGATGCCGGCCTCGTGTTTCCTATCTCCTACAGCATGGATCTCTTCACTCCTTCCTATCCTCTAAAAGACCCTCCACACAGCATCCCCAAAGATGATATAGGCCTTTAGGGAAATTATTTCCCCCAGAGCCTCCTGTGCGGAATTACTGTAAAAAAAGTTATGCATATAAAACTTTACTTTTGATATATTTTTTGACGCAGTGACCAAAGAGATAGATGTGTTAGTTGACGGGAATATACCATAGTCAACTAGTAGTAGCATGTTTAATCACCCGAGTCGCTGTAGTTCGCATAGATCGCAAAATAATGGTATGTACGGATTGAGCAAGTTTACCCTACTAATTTACCATCTTTTTATTTATTAAAATTGTTATATTATAAAAATGTGATATAAAAGATACATAACCTTTCTAAAATTAAAAATGTGGACTGTTTTAAGAACCCGTTGATAAACGGGTATCAGCCATGGCATCAGATTAAATAATTTAGATTCACTCGAAATAAAGAAAGCAGTTAAAACGAAAAGCAAAATTCTTAATAATCAATTGAATGTTTCCAATACCCCAGTAGTAGGTATATTACCCATAAAATTTCCTATTATCCCTTAATTACCTATTCAGGTATTCCTTGGTAATCCATTATGTACTCGTCTGTCTCTTTTTCTCTATTATCATGTTACATTTCTTTTTCATCTCATTGTTTCTTCGCTCTATGTTATGTTTTCTCTCATTCTATTGGTATATACGAGTATATAACACACAGTACGTATTTTTGTGAATAGTTTAATTTTGCACCCTGATGATGCGTGTGTTAAGCGAAACCGATCGGTTTTAATGAAAAAAATAATTAAATATTGTGGTTATAAACAAAGTGATTGTTTTATTTCATTGATATCAGTCAGTTAACGAGACTTTAATGTAAAAAAAAAATTATGCAACATTTGAAAATAAACAAAGGAATATAAATTAAAAATATGTACATAACATTTTTATAATTCCCCTTTTGTGAGGTATCATTTATTGACCTTTGCGGGTTAACGTTTATCCTTTGTGTAATCCCTTATCGCCGGCAACCACTCCATTGAAGGGGGAAACCAAAAGTTAAACAAAGTGAAAATGAAAACATTACGGTCGAAAAAACTTTTTCCATCAATGTAAGCATTTTAAGCTAAATTATTATGCTTCAATGTTGACGAAAGATACCACAGAACCAAATAAAAGGATAAAAGTGTAGTGAAAAGACTCGTTACAAAAAAATAAAATATATCAAATAATATTATCAATTTCTTTTATTTTTTATAACTTATTGAAGTTTGTAAACCTCATTGTAATATTTTAATCATTGAAGAAGATAATATTAACACATCCCAAATGAACCACGAAACCAGACTCTGTTCCGATTGCAATTGAGTTCTGGATGAAACTTTGCAATCATCATAAGGACAGCAGCCAATAATATGGGATTTATAAAAATGGAGGAAAATATTAATAAATCTTGAACATGAAGTATGATATCGGTGTAAATGGCGTAAATTGTACTGGTCTCATTAGCTAAGTTGGTTAAGCGGTTACCCCGGATAGGTAGAGGTCCTGGGTTCGAGTCCCAGATGCGACTGAAATCTTTTTAATTTCTGTTGTTTTTTCGGTTTCGTGGTTCATTTGGGATGTGTTAATATTATCTTCTTCAATGATTAAAAAAAAATATTATATTGAAATTTTTGTATGAAATAGGATGGCGGAATAATAGTAACAATGACTGGATTAATGAGCACTTTAAACGACACTGTTTCCATGTTCTCAGCAAAATACGGACTAAAATCATTGGAATACATTGCCTGAAGAATTAAATACCGTATTATTCCGAGGTACAGAGAATTCTGTGTAACATTTTTGGCTTGCCATGGGACACACCCGTTAAAGGCATTTAACGGCACGCACTAGTATTACCGTTTAAGATTGTTCCTAGCATGAGATAACAAACATTATTCTAAATATGACTTAAGGGGAACGGCTGCGCTACCTGTTTCATACATAACTTAATTTAGGATTTGAGGCCAAAATACACATCCAAAATGAATGATATATATTAATTGATAAACTAAAGTTTTTAATACAAGATTTTTGTGCATAGCGCAAAGGGTAACAATTATTTTTATAAACAATAATTATTAGCCTGAAACACTCATCCAAATTGAAAAAACCTTCCGAGAAAAGATAAATGTCGCCGACAGGACTCGAACCTGCACCCTTCTAATTGCCGGTCAGATGCTCTGTCTTAAAAACTATAGTTTATCAATTAATAAATATTTGACAAGTCAAAGCATTTTTCACCAATAAAATGTAGACATAATTTGTCTCGACGCCATCTATTGACGGATTTAGCCGTTACAAGCCTTTCTCATACTAATAAAGTTGGTTGTTTACAGGTGAAATATAATAAAAACAGTAATTATTGAATGAAACACTAGTATATATTGATTAACTTGGCGATAAGCCGACGTGGAGCATCTGACCGGCAATCAGAAGGGTGCAGGTTCGAGTCCTGTCGGCGACATTTATCTTTTCTCGGAAGGTTTTTTCAATTTGGATGACTGAATGATATATTTTTTAAATTAAAGGATAATTTAATATGGTAGTACGGATGAAAGGTATTTTATTTATTTTTGTTTTAAATTATGAACACTCCATGAAAAAAATCAATTTTCATAATTTTATTTGTAATTTAAATATGATTATGTAATTAAAAATATAAAAACAAAACTTTTAAAAAGAAGACATTATTTTGGTCGATATTTTAAATTATATACGGAAAATTAGTATTCCAACGTAAATTGGCCGTTTTTAATTTAATTTAAAGTCCGCCACAATGCTTATTTTAATATTAAAAAAAACATTATTTTATGTTTTACTATATTTTCAAAGTAGATGGGCTAAACCTTTTTTTTAGATCACGTTAGCCCCCAAATAATTGTTGGAGGTGCCTCTAAAATCGCGAAAAATCAATTCCTTTAATGGCCTACATTTCATAACGCAAAACAAAAATAAATAAAATACCTCTCATTCGTATTAGATATTAACTAAACATTTAATTTAAAAAAATATATTATATAGTTCGGATGGATATTTTGGCCTCAAATCCAAAATTAAGTTATAGCCTAGTAGCCGTTCCTCTAAATGTCACAAATATAAAATGTAACTATAACCACGAAGTTCACCAACAACGACAACACCACAAACTACACATATCAAAAATACACTCGACAAAATACGCAAATTATACTATGTTTAAGGAAAATGTGAACGTAAAATTCGAATGTATTCTGTATGTATGCCAAAATTTCGACTTCATAACTCATGACATTGCGATAAGCGACGATGTGGCTTTCATTTCATATCATTTTGCAGAAACATTCTGACAGCCAATAGTTATTGATCTAAAAAGGCTTTCAGAATATTGATCGTGAACAGGTTCGATTTTTCCTGTAACGTGCCACGATTCATTGCTATTTCTTAATTAACTCGGAACGGTTTTTTGCAACTTTGGAAATGAATGCCGATGAATGATACTACCCTTTTTTAAATTAAAGGATATAAAATTGGTTGCCTAATATTTGGTAGATCTAACGGGGATGTAAAAGTAATTGCTTATAGACTTCAACATTACTTTGTTTAACTGCAGTATATTATGGATTTCTACTGACTTTGCCTCATGAAAAAAATCAATTTTCATAATTTACATTTGTAATTTAATATATGATTATGTAATTAAAAATATCAAAAACAAAACTTTTACAAAAAGGAATGACATTATTAAATTGGTCGATATTTTAAATTATATACGGAAAATTAGTATTCCAACGTAAATTGGCCGTTTTTAATTTAATTATAAAAAAAAGTCCGCCACAATGCTTATTTTAATATTAAATGAAAAACATTATTTTAATGTTTTACTATATTTTCAAAGTAGATGGGCTAAACCTTTTTTTTAGATCACGTTAGCCCCCAAATAATTGTTGGAGGTGCCTCTAAAATCGCGAAAAATCAATTCCTTTAATGGCCTACATTTCATAACGCAAAACAAAAATAAATAAAATACCTCTCATTCGTATTAGATATTAACTAAACATTTAATTTAAAAAAATATATTATATAGTTCGGATGGATATTTTGGCCTCAAATCCAAAATTAAGTTATGTATGAAACAGGCAGCGTAGCCGTTCCTCTAAATGCCATACGCAAACAAATATAAAATGTAACTATAACCACGAAGTTCACCAACATAATATACGACAACACCACAAACTACACATATCAAAAATACACTCGACAAAATACGCAAATTATACTATAGCAAATTTCCCGAAGAATTAAGAAATGTGAACGCTTCGAAAAAATCCAAAAATGAAATTCTGCAAAATTATTTTTTGAAATGCTATTTAGAAATCGATTTTTTATAAGTGCCAACTCAGTTCTGATTGCCCTTCCTGCTAAACTTCATAGATTCTGATGTAGATTTATTTTTTCCTCTCTTATGACATTGTTATGTATATTTCGAGTGTGTACATTAATTTATGTTATTTTCCCGTTGTTCATATATATATTTTTTGGTTTTTATATTTTCATATACATATTTGCTTTGATAACTTTGCAAAACCCAATATTATGTAACAATAATATTAACAGTCCCACAATGAGTTGAATTGATAACTCATGGGAGTGCAACTTCATTGTCTGTCTCATTTGACAAAAAAATAACATTCTCCATTATTTGTAACTCGAGAATGTTTGTCTTTCTTTAAAAAACTAACACATGCTAATTAAATAAAATTTATGTAGTCAGGGATCCTAACCGTTTGACTAGGGAGATCATCGGAAAAGAAGTATAGTAAAAATTATTACTCGCAAAAAATTAAATTCCGCATACAATATTACTCAAAACATCTACAGACGCTTCGACTTGCCGAACACAACATGCGTAGAGGTAGAGTGGGGGAAGTCGAGGGCTAGCTTTCAGACATTTCTCCTCGTGATTGAATTTGCTCTGTGAATACGTAGATATCCAACTACCCGCAAATGTGTCATGGCTCCGTCTCTTTCAAAATTTTAACGTATCAGACTAGCATTGACTTTAATTACAGTACGCAATAATCCGAATAGTAATAGAACATATTATTAAAAAAAAGGTTTTTGTATGTTTAGCCAGATAAAAAGAAGCGTGCAAAGCCAGTTTTGCCAGCAATTGGAAAACGAAAATCGCAAATTTTTACTCGCTCTAGTTAAGGAGGAAAAAATCAGAACTTTATGTACGAGTACGAGGTTAAAGTAAGGATATAATAATAGTAACAAATAATAACCTAAGCAATAATAGTAGGCGTAGGAAAAAAAGGTTTATTTCCTCTTCGGGGAATAAAGAATGATATGTTCAAAAAATATATCATTTCATCTTCTGGGAATTACACCCCACAAGCTTTGTTGATATTGAAAATATAAAAAAAATTCTGCCCGTTCTTTACCCAACATGATGTTGTTAATCGTGCGGCTGATAAACGCACTGAACGCTTTCGTAACGAGAACTAGTGGTGGGTCGAAGGACATGACTTCACAGTCCACACTCTTCGACTTAGTCTATTTTTGAGAGGGGGTATGCAAGTTGGAATGGATGTCCCGATAATTGAATGATAATAATTCGGCTGGCGGTTTTGCTTAGAAACCATTCGACCCACTTCCCCCACCCTGCCTCTACACATGCTGGGTTCTGCAAGTCTAAGCGTCTGTAGATCGTTTTAAATCGTCGCAATCGTTTTAAGTCCTTTAGAGGTGGCACATTAAATTATTCATTGCTGTTCCGCGTTGACAAATAATTAAATATCCGTTTAAAAAACTGTTGAAAAGCTTTACGGCGAATACCGTTAAACGCCAATCCAAAAACAATTTTCCGACGAAACACATTTAGAAAGGAATGACAAAAATACAAAAATACAAAAAGAAATGAATTATAATCCCCCAGGAACGCTGTGAGGAAAGGTTGGGCAAAAATAAAATGAGACACAATTTATTTATTTTAACAAATCCTTCTTGGAAACCACGCGCCGATGGCGAAAAATTTATCGACGATATTTTATTTTCGTAAATTCTTGAGAAAAGCGTTTGGTTACAATAATATGTGTCGAGTAACTGAGTTTCGTCGTCGGCTCATAAAGCTGATTGATGATACGTAACTCAATCTTATCAATATTCCTCAATAATATTAACTTTTTTTTAGTACTCAATTTTAATCGCATTTTTTTCCTCATAGCACCTACCAGTACCTATCAAACACATAAACATAATCCCTTTATACTTAATTATTAAACTTTTTTCTACATAGCTCATAGATTTTCTACATACCATACTATGTCAATACTAACTTTTTCCCTTCTATTTTTGGATAATGACACTTATTAAAAGAACTAAAGTTGTCAATTTGACCGTCCTAAAACGGTATTTGTTCCTATTTGGGCAGTCAAAGCATTCTTAAATGTTGTTGTTAAATAATGTGTTTCAAATAAATAAAAAAATTATTATTAAAAAAAAAAAAAAAACATAATAGGTTACGCCTCCGGCCTACGTGGTTGAGTAGTTACGATTTTCGGCTACGAATCTGGAGGTCGCGGGTACAAATTCAGGCGGGTGCATTTTTTTTGATTAATTCGTGTTATCACAATTTATTCATTAAAAATAATATATAGTATTTTTGCAGCACGTTCCAGATCGGTAGATACTTTCAGTATCGCTCTGGTGGGATACTCTTGTGCGGTACTCACATAAAAAAATATTATTAAACAGGATACAAAGAAGCATATAATGTAAAAATGTGTATACAGGGTGTTAAGAGACGTACCTGACTCACTCCAGTGATTCCTCACCTTATTTGGACTAAAAAATGTGAATGAAATTTTAGTCTCCTGCGAAATATATATATTTTTTAATTCACTTATAAGCATAAAAAAATTGTTAGGTATCTGAAAGGTAGTCCAGGCGGTTACTCGACTGAGTGAACAGTGACGACCCGTGGAAATATTTTTTTGGTTGTATTTGAAAAAAAAAACTGCAATAAATGTCACCGGAGACCACATTTTTTTTGAATTTTTACTCCAAATATTGAAAATAATGTTACTTTTGCTGAAAAACAAAACTACTTAGAGAGAAAATAAGGCGAGTTTTTCATGTCCCTAGTTATACCCACATTGTACACCCGGTGTTTTCCTTACTGTCGTTTTTTATTTAATTTAAATCCGTCATAATAATGCTACATTTCTGCATTTCTATAACCCGAAGAAACGAACAAATCTTTCCGAATTTGGAAAGTGAGTTTGTATTCTGCGTAGAGTTGGGTATCTATAAGGTCAAAGCTAAGTAACCTTCATCTTTCCTTCTCTAATCGAGTTTGGCATTATTTTATTTGAATTTTATCGATAGACATACTTCAAACAGCCCGATAGAGATCGTAACATTTTGATCGTAAAAATAAATTAAATTACCATATCTTACTATTTTTCTTTGTTTATTCAAATATATCAAAGCAGTAAGGAGATAGATACTCTCAGTATCGCCATGGTGAAAATCCATGATTGGAATGTGACTTCAAATGACTTTTAACCGTTTTCAGTGATCTACTACCTTCTTCAGCTTTTCAACACGGCTGATATTGCAAAAGCGACTGTTTAACTCCGTTCTTCCCAACCCCACTGAGCGGCTGTTGAGCCGACATTCGCCGCAACACTCTTTAAATGCACAAATACGCTTTTCCAAACGAAATTCTCGTTCAAATATACGATCAATTTTGGATATCGATTTTTGTGGATTAAGTTCCCCTCAACAAAGGACTAGTTATAAAAGTGTCAACAGGGTGAACAGATGGCACCGAAATGTCAAATGTCATTATTAGTTTGCGATCTATTTTAAGTGAATAAAATATTGAATGACAAAGATTTATTTCCGTTTTCGAAAGTCAAAACACGTTTTTTGCATATTTTAAATAAAACTGAAGGGAACCTAACTTATTTTATTTACTATAAGTTAAGTTTTGTTTTGTTTTTTCAATGACGAGAAACGTCAAATATAAAATGTACGAAACCAACAAGGTGCTTTCGTGGCATTAGCAAAAGTCAAGCTTTTAAGTCAGTCTGACTCTTGACATGGCCCGACTCAAGAATTTGATTCACTCGATCGTGCCATGTCTTCTTAGGGCGTCCCCGACTTCTTCCGTTCACATTCGCGTCATATATTCTCCTTACATTCCTTTCTTCGTTCATTCGCTCTACATGTCCAAACTATCTATGCATCCCTTTCTTAATCTTAGTCATTACGCTTACATCAGCCTTCATTCTTGACGAATCTCAACATTTTTCACTCCATCACACATAGTTTTACAACACATTCGCGTAAGAGATCTCATTTCTACAGCATTCAGTCTACTTTCATCCTTCCTCTCTAAGTATCATGCCTCACTGCCCCATACATAAGGGTTGGTATCAGCACTCCGTTGTGGACTGCTAACTTCGCTTCTTTGGATAAATTTTTGTTTGCGCCAACCGCTTTCAGTCCTCCGTTAATGGTGTTTCCTGCATTCACCCTTCTTTCAAATATCCCTAAAACATACTTCCCAAATATACAAACTCATCAACCTGCTCAAGGATGCATCATTCACAACTATAAAGCACACTGTTTTCGTACTATCTCTTTCAAACACCATGACTTTAGACTTACTTACAGTCATCATAAGCTCATTATTCATATATACTTCGTTCATCCTAGATACAAAGAACTGTACATCATCAGCATCTAACGTTCTTTGTGTATATTTATTTATATTCTTAGGAACCATTAATCCTTCATTAAAATTGAGACGAGTATTGTAAGTGTGCTCCAGTCTATTTTTGTAATATATGCGTAGGGTTAGTAATATACAGTGAAAAATTTGAGACTGATGAAAGTATGGAATATTAATGCCTTTGTTCTTATAGACTTTAAATATCAATGTAAATGTAACAAGTATTTTCTCTATGAAAATATGATCTCTTAATAATTACAATGTTTGGATTTCTCTTTATACCCTTGAGGTAACGTCATGTTATAAATAATGATAGCAGATGCCAGTGGCGGATCGTGGTATTTTTAAGTGGAACTATTCAATCAGAAATTCGAGAGAACATATTATATTTCATCAAAAGGTACTTCCTGTTGTTGTCCTTCGGCGAATCGACAAATACGACGGCGGTCGCATAATTGAAATAAAGTTGGTGGGAAGGGTACGATATTTTTTTTAATCACTCGAAACTCGAAACTATTATTAGACAAGGAGAAAAGTTTTAGAGGAATTAATTTGTTCAATATTTTTTTGTGGTTTGACAAATTAATGAAATAAAGAAATTATTTAATTTATTGCAACCGAAAATAATAACCAATTAAATGTGTTCAATAGCGCAATATTACGTATATTTTCCATAAACTCATTAAATTCTCATTATCCCTTAATACCCTGTTTAGGTGACGTTTTCTCTTTAAATTAATATAACCCTATGATACATCTCTCTCTTTCAGTTACTATGTTATTTTACTTTTAAGCTATCTCATGTTCCTTATAAATATATGATAGGCACACAAATATATTTTAGATGCCTTGATGATGCCTGTGTTAAGCGAAACCGGTTGGTTGTAATACATTAAATAAATTTCGCGGTTATAAACGAAGCAATTTTTTTTATTTTATTGTTTTACCTATCCTTATTGTCATTGTACTAAGAAAAGTCATAAAATACAGATAAACATGGCATAGAATAGACTTAGTTTTTAGTCTATTTTTATATGAACTCGCATTATTATAACAACACCACATTCCGTCATTGTGTACAATTGTATCAATGTAGGTTTGTTTGTTCGCCCTCGATGTTCTCGAAAATTACTCTACCGGTTTCGTTGAAAATAGCACAGTTTGTTTTTATTATTTCCGGGAAGGCATAGAAAGTAGTTTGAATGAAATCCAATATGTAAAACTGTTGCTATAACGTTTTAAAATTAGTATGAAAAACATTGAACCCACCATTTTTTATTTAGGTTAGCCCATAGATATAACACTCTGGTTAGCCACAAATTGCATATTCCAAAGAAGAAGGTTTTTTTGGATAGAATATTTTCAAAATGGAAAACAAGAGTAATACTAAGAACTTTATGATTTAGATACATTTTGAAAAAATAACCGTTTGGAATGAAATAAAATATTCAAATGAATGTTTCTTTATTTGGAGATAATCGCTGTCAAATAAATGGCACCCTAATGACAATCGAGAATTCACAACTTCATAACTTTATTGAAAAAAAAAAATCCCCAGCAAGGCCGGGTACACAAGCTTTGTTTAAAATTTAATTTTTAACACGAAAACAAAATTACATGCATTATAATCTGTTAATTTTACTAGTAGAATTACAAATACGATTAAAAGCAAACAATTGAAAGGAGACATGCAGGAACAAAAACAAAACTTAATATTAATTACTAACGAAAGTAAAATAATAACAATTAACTTGCATCATTATTTTTAAAAGTTCAGCCGGCCGGCAAAGTGACCGGTAGGGTTTGACGAGTGTCACATCCGGTTGACACACGTCGAATTTCCTAGGTCACGTGTCTTCAAACATTGAACTAGTGCTGGAACAAACTTCGACATGGTTCGGCCTAGGTTATTTAATTTCGTCAGGGGGATTGTGTCGTTTTTGTTTTTTTGTATGAAACGTCCATTCCGCGCACCACCTATGGGAATATCGCGATGCTCTTCGAACGTAGTATTTATTCGGTCGCGTGGATTTTCAACGCGGTATTTTAACGGCGCCCTGTTTAGAATGTGCTAATATCATAATGCAAGTTAGTTTTATTTTCTCATATTTTTAACTGGAGTTAACTGCATAATTGCTCTTTAGAGAAAACCTCCACTGGCCGATACATAGTAGTTTAGTATTTTGTACGTTTACAAGTAAATAATCTCTATGGAACAATACACGTTAGACGGAAATATCAGGGGAAAATTTTATTTTTTATTCATAATATAGCTCACTGGAGATCTAAACTAATAGCAGTGTGTTATGGGCGTGTCCGTATGATAAAACTTTTTCAAAATCGTAATTATGTCTTAAGGGGAAGAGGGATGTTGGAGAGGAATTACTTATTAATTCAAAATAATGATAATATTATTACGCAATACGATGAACATAATGCCTTTAATGAGAAAAATATTTAACGAAAATAAAAAAAATAACTTTGTTTATAACCAAGAGATTTATTTAATTTTATTAAGACCGACCGGTTTCGCTTAACACAAGCATCATCAGGTTCAATAACACGGCGAATGTTGACTTCCAAATGGTCCAACGTCTCTGGTTTATCAGCACAGACTAGTGACTTCACATACCCCCAAAGAAAGTATTCTAACGGTGTAAGATCACACGATCGTGGAGGCCAGTTCACAGGTGTTTAAAAACCAAACCTCTTAAAAAACAGCCTAGATTTAAAAAAAAAAAAATGTTTGGAATGAAATTTTTTTTAAAAATGAATGTATCGCATTCGTTTCGTTGTCAAATCAATTATGGCTCCCAAACGAGAAGCAAGAATTCACAACTTCATAACTTTATAAAAAAAAGCTAGTTTTAGATAAAAATAATAAAATACTAGCACAGTTAAAACGTTATTATTGATACTTTTTTTTAAATGGGTTGGAGTTCCTTATTGTTCAAAAATAAAATAACATTTCTAGGAACGTGATATTCAGTGATGCAGAAAGGTACTAATGTGTTCTCGTTAGTTTTCTTTGCACAAGAACCTGTTTTCATCTAATTAAAATAAATTTAATGCTTTTTGTGTATTTTGAGGACGCCTTAGATGAGAATCGTTTAAAAAATTAAAATGTTCATTCCGCGGATAATGAGAAGGCGTCTAATATGTATACGTTCATTCACACGATACTCGTGGCTTATTAGACTGAGACTATATTAAGAAAATATTTAAATAACTTGAGAGAAAAAATGTGAAATAAGTAAATATGAAATAATTTTTTTATTTATTTGCATTTTTAATTTATTTTTAATGTGGGTATCGTACGAGAGTATTTTTTAATTTATGGCATCCCCAATTGGGGTATGTTGTGAGGCCCAGGGTAGTAGTGTAGGGAGGGGAAGGAAATAGGGAAGAGAAAGGTTGGGAAGTACCTTGATATTCAGATATCCTCACCAAAAATGGCTAAAGCTATTTCAAGCAACGTGCTGCAAATATACTATATATTAATAAATTGTTAAGATAAATTAATAAAAAAAATATTTTTTGATTTAGAAAAATCTTGAAGATCGTAAACACTTATCATATGGAAAACAATCATTCTTTTGATATAAATAAAGGTTTAACATTTTTATATACAAATATAACCGGTTAACAATTAGACAAATTTATGTTAGAAATCAGAAAAAGTGTCAAAGTCACAATATAATTTTTTATTTTTTTAAATTGTTTCTTAAATTTAATTCCACATTAATATTAACAATAATTTATTTTTTTATTTTTTAATTTCTAATACAAATTTGTTATTCAATGTTTTATAATAATTTTTTATCTCATTTTTGATTAATTACTTACCTACTTTTAAACAATTTTTTGTTTATGTTACTAATTTGTCTATTCTTACATTATGTACTTGACATAATTATTTTTTCGTATTCTGTATATTCCTGATGAGGAAAGCATCGCTTTCGAAACATGTTAATATGTATGTATTAATAAATTGGTGATTACAAAGTAATATTTGATTCATTTACTCAATACAGGAATTGAGATTTTTTTTCCATTTTGAAGCATAAAATAGTGCACGAGATCTCCCATGAGTATATTCTGTTAAGGACATACCGCAAGTAAACCTCTTCCAACATAATTCTAGAGATTTATCATAAATATTTTTTTCTTAAAAATATTTTTCGGTCGGGTTCTAAGATGTAAAAATGAAGCATTTCTGTGAACAAGGATCGATTTGGGAATGGGTATAAAGGTAAAACATAAACCTCTTTTCCACTCTTTCTCTTTCGAGGAGATGGTTCTATTCTAAAGGCGCTAAAATAATGTCGCGAACGGTTGTTTTATACTTTTATAAAACATAAATATTTCTCAAGAATCTTACTCAAAAATATTTCTACAAAATGTATAAAAAACAAAAACATAAACGACAACAATAAATCATATCAAAATATTTCCTTATTATCTAATACAAATAGCTTATTTCAGCTAACAAAGTTTTCAACATATTTATTAATTGTTTAGTTTTAATATAGTTTTTTTTTCAGCGGGTAACATATTTATACAGCTAGGAATCATGTGATCTAAAGTTCTTTGTCCACATTTGTTTGTATGCTTAGGAACCATTAATCCTTAATTAAAATTGAGACGAGTTTTGTTATTGTACTCTAATCTATTTGTATTATATATAGGGTTATTAATTTGCTGAAAGATAATTTTGTACCACAAAATTGACCTTACTGAAAGAATTTTTAGACTTTGATAAAAGTATGGAATATTACGCCTTTGTTCGTATAATCTTTTACGAGCTAATAATTTAACCATTTCTTGTGGGCACTTCGAGTTCCAATTTTTTCAAAATTGTAACTGATATAGGTACTACGGTCTGAAATTTTATTGTAGTTTTAAATGACAATACCAACAAATTAAGTTTAAGTAAATTAATGTTATTTTGGATAGCACGATGGTCCAAGCGCATGTTTTTCACTTTCACCAAACGGTATCCAGAAATTAATGGAACTGCCCAAAATGAGATGATTCTACATAATATTATGAGAAAAATTTATATTTATTGCTTTGCAAGGAAAAAAATTACATGAAAAGGTGATATTTTTGTATTTCTGAAATTTAAGAATCGAAACAGCCATATATTAAATGTTAAATAACTAAATAATAAAATTCAAAGATCAATATTATATTTAAAATAAAAACATTAAAAATGACTTATGATGCTTTTCCTGGGGATGTCATTGTTTACCTACAAATAATCAACTGTTGCACTTGAATGTGAAGCGTAACCCCACCTCTGAATGTACACGGTTATAATTGTTTCAAATAAGCATAAATCTATATATATTATTCACAAATCATTTATAAACAAGTCGGATACGATCTTCCTCGATCGAAAATCTACATAACTTATTCATAAATCATTTGTAAACATGTTCTAAGTTGGACATGAGCTTACACGCTCGAAATTCTGCATAACAACCCTTTAATGCGCAGCAAATAACTTCGCGTATTCCACTATACATTAATCATAAAAAAGCGATAAATACAATTTCTGACAACAAATGTCAAAAACCTTGGTGTTGCCAAAGTAATGAACATGTTTAGTTCCAATTGATTTAATTTCTACAATTTTATTCCAAGCTGTGTTAAGAAAATTTCCAATAGAATCATATTAAATCCAGACAAGCGATATACGTAGCTATAATATATTTTACAAGACGATGATAAAATTTTATTCTTTGTTTAAAATCTGTTTTTTTTTCCATGGAATCAAAATTTATTAGTCTCTATCTTGGCAAAGTTGGCTTTAAGTCAAGACAAATCCCGTGATTTATCACGAGAAATTATATATTTTTATTTTTAATGAAAAAAAAATTACTTTCCATTCCATTTTTTTTGTTGATGATCCCCTGTTCAATTTTCACAATATTAATTAACAGATATTAACCGCGTAACAACGAAGTATAGAAATATTATGAACAGCAAACTGCTACCTAATTCGAAACACTACGTTTGATGAAAAAAATATATAAATCTAATTTTACACTCTTTAAAAACCTTCTATATTATCATAACGTGACTATTTTATTATTATTCTAGTTCTAGTATCATCTATTTTCTTGTAATTCAGGTGTAATTTAAAACAAAACATAAAAAAGAGTTTAACCCTTAAAAGTGTTTAATTTAGTTTCAAAACTAAGTCGTTTTCTCGGATTCTTCCAATCAAATCGTACCAAATAAACACAAAACGACAAGAAAGTTCCCACTCAAACCCGCCGTTAAACAACTCAATAAACCGCCCAAATTAATACGAAATACAATGTTTGACATTTCGCCTGTTTATTTCTCTGCGAAAATTCTGCGAAAATCCGAGACCATATCGACCAGGATCATAAAAGGGGGGGAAAGGAAATTCGGAGGGGAATGGAAAATGGAAACTGTAGCTAACACACACAAACAAACAACGCCGTAGATATTTGAAACCAATACCATGATACCGAGCGCGCAGTTCGTCTACTTCAGTACCATTCTGTCCACCGGCGCGTTAACACCTCGCTCAAATCTTCAAAAGAAATAATTACCTGTTTTCCAGTGAAACAATCGAACAACTATGATGGGTTACAATGGATCGCCTAATAAATACGTGTGCCCGAATGACAGACAGCTTTCCCTCCGTGCAAAGTAAGTCGCCATTTTTTATTACTACTGCATTTTGAAATGAAATTCCGTTTTCCGTAATATGCACACTGTTGCGTTGGGTACGACCTGTTGCGCTCTGCGTGTTCTATCACAATATGCTGGGACTTTAGGGATGGCAATACCGAGATTGAAAATGTTTTTTTTTTTAAATGATATTTAATATTAACGTTATTAAGGATTGAAAGGCATATTGTTGCTGATTATTAGATTACGGTTTTTCACATAATAGCAAATAAAAAGTTAGTATTAAATTGGAAAATTTCTTAAAAGCATTTTATAAAAATCTTCTTTTAAAAATAAATTACATTACTAATAATGAAAACATTTGTTGCAAACCAGTTTTGTTATATATAACCTTCATCATACGAGTTTGGCGGCCTGATAAGTTACAAGTTTTACCGATTTACAAACCTATGGCTAAGTGATTCAAATCGTGGGGTTTAATCTAATCCAGTGTTCTCCATCTTGCCCAAGAAACATTTCCCTTCTTATGATAGACGTAGTAGGTACTCAAATATTATCAGGTTATTCGAAACGTAAGGAAATGTTAGTTTGTCTTTAAAAGAACGATTTGAATCGCTCCACAAAATAAACGATCATGAACTCGAAAAAAATGGTACGTTTATGAAATATTTTATTTAAAGTCACAGAAACCTTCTCTTTTGCAGTAATGACAATGTTGCAATTCCAGTACCCACGTATTATGATGGTACCTACCCATTTAAAAGAAATATCGACATAAATATTGCAATCCCTATATGCTAGGTTGGTAGGTACTTATTTGTCTGAGTGCAGCAGTGTAATTTCATGCCATTATCATCGTGCCAGATAAGGAATTATTCACGTTTTCATGATAGCATTATTCGATATAACATGTGTGGGCAGCTTTCAAAGGACTTGATACAAAATATTATGATAGCATTCTTTTTGTAACGTCGTGTTTTTAAAACAAGAAGCTTTTGCTGAATTCCCTAAAAGCTTTGAATACATGTAGATATTTATTTAGTTACAATTATTTACTAGCTGATCTGTACCCGGCCTTGCTCGTTTTTTTAAAAAATAAAGTTATGAAGTTGTGAATTCTTGCTTGTCATTTGGATGCTATAATCTTTTGTATTTGTTTTATTCATTACTAGCTGATGTGTACTCGACCTTCTTTGGGAGATATTTATATTTTTTAATAAAGTTATGAAGTTATGAATTTTTGCTTGTCGTTTGGGTGCCATAATGATTTGACAGCAAAAGTAATGCCGTGTTACGACTATTACTATCTCCAAACAAAGAAAAATTCATTTGAAAATTTTATTTCATTCCATTTATTTTTTCATAATATATCTAAATAATAAAGTTCTTAGGTACGTACCTACTTGTGTTTTCCATTTTGAAAATATTCTACCCAAACAAACCTTCGTTTGAATATGTAATCTGTGGCTAACCAGAGTGGTATATCTAAGGGCTAACCCAAATAAAACATGGCGGATTATTTTTTTTTTCATACTAATTTTAAAACGTTATACGAACAGTTTCACATATCGGATTTTATTAAAATTACTCTCTAAACCTCCTCGGAAAATAAGAACAAATTGTGATATTTCCACCGAAACCGATCAACTAATTTTCGAAAAAATCGAGAAAATAAAACTCCTTTCTCCATAAAATAGTTGTACACTAATATATTACAGAGATTACAGATGTATAATAAATTACAGTAAATAAGAAATGGTAAAAAAAATATACATAGACAAGTATTAGGAATAACAAATAAGTAAACATTTGCATATGAATGATTTAGATGATGCTAAAGATCTGTATCAAACACGCAAGAAGTGAAAGGTTTGATAGGAAAAGTATAAAAAGTCATGGGGGGCAATTTTATAAGTATTTTGTGACATGGGTCCAAAGGTGGTCGCTAAACTTTCTCTAAGTGACGTGTTTTGGTAAGCAGAAGTTCTCGCTTTCGAAGCACAAAGTAGTGCATGGGTTCTCCCACGAGTATACTTATTAGGAATGTATAAGTTTATGATTTTTTTTATGATGCTATCAAAATTGCCTATATATAGGCGACTTTTAACTGTTTTTTTCTTCTGTGAATTCTAAATGCAGCATTATCTTTTTAGGAAATATACGAATTTTAAAACTATTTCATTTAGTAGTTGTGCTATACAACCTGCGTGGAGCCTTGGCTACAATACCGGGCTGTTGGGATTCTACTTAATTCTATTTAATATTTTCTCAAACGTCAAAGCCAAGTTTACTGTACTAATCGATATGTACGGTTTTATAAAAAAACTAAATAACTAACCATCACGCCATTTCTCCGAAGGGGTAGGCAGAGTGGACGAACCGCTAAACAATTCGATCTCGGTATACACTTTTTGCTTCATTCACATTCATACATCGTCTCATACATTCTCTTCTGTTATTCCGACCTCTGACATGGCCCGACTAAAGTACTCGATTCACTTGATCGTGCAATGTTTTCTTTGGGCGTCCCCAGCTTTATTTTCCATTCATATTCGCGTCATATATTCTCCTTACACTCTTATAACTTCAATACTGATAACTAAATTAAGAAACCAGGGAACTACTCAATATGGAGAGAAACTCACTGAGAGAATTGGAAGGATTTCTAGCGGGACACTACTACCTCAGGAGCCACATGCAGCTATTGGAAGTGGAAAACACCAATAGATGCTAGAAATGTGAAGAGGATGAAGAGAATCTAATTTACCTATGGTGCTAATGTCCCGTCTAGATGGGAAGAAGGCTCAGCTATCTTGGAAGACGTATTGTGGAATCAAGAGATATGTGTAGAGACGAATATACAATGACAACCCCGGTGAAATTTATCAAACGAACTGGGTTACTGTCAGGTATGGTAAAATAGGAGATATCGTGATGGGACTATGGCCCGAGTGCTCACGGGAGCTATGCAAACTGTTTCCGAATCAATAAATAAGTAAAACAAAATACCCAATTTTTTCAGGAATTCGCGAATTCAAAACACTACGGACTTGTCGATATATTTAGTGTTGACAATTTAGCGATTTTTTTAATTCAGCCAATAAATTTCAATCCTAGCTGTTAATTCCAAACTTGTTGCCCAGATGATGCATATTATTGGTTAGTGAGTGTTACTGACAGTTGGTTGTATACGTTATGAAGAAAAATGTTTCATTTTGTCCTGTGTTCCTCGTCGGTATATGGAATTTATTAGTGGCGACGATGGCGGGGCTGTCAATTAGGTGGTTAATGACTATTTAATGCTACTAGCTCTGACATAAATCTCCTTTCAGACAGGGTAATCAGATGAAATCGATTAATCAAACTTATTTAATTAATGTTTTCAATTGTAAATTTTGAGCTAAAATTTATATACCTAAGAAATTTGTGCTGAACCCGTTCTATGCTGTTAGAGTGTACTTTATACAAAGGGGACCAAATATGTGAATTATTCTCCACTTGACTTATGAAGTGTGGGGCGTTCTCACACAGTCAAAAGACTTACAATTAGTTCTGCAAAGGAAGCCAACCATCTTTAAAGCTTTGTTAGTAATATCGTTAACTAACTGAAGTACCCGGCGTTGCCCGGGGTTATGAATAGTTTGGAGAAAAGTTTTGTGGTTGTGATGTATTTACCCTACTGTTACCCCTACACCTACTCCTATCCAGTAGTTTTTATCTTATTTTGAACGTCAGTGTGCAAAATTTGATCAAGATTACCAAATTTCTATTTTAAGTGGTGAGAAAGGGGAGATGGGGTGGTTTTTTGAAATCCCATTCAATTCAATTCAATTCAATTCAACTGTTTATTCATTTTAAAATTTTTACAAAATTTACATTTTAAGGCATTTTTAAAGATGATACAGGATGTACAACATCCAAAATAATTACTTATAAAAAATAATAAAAATTAAAACAAAAAATAAGTTAGACATACATAATCTCAGTAAATTGTATACAAGGCATACTGGCATTATACAAGTAGCAACAAAGCTTTATGTTTAAACGCAGCTTCATTGATGCTAAATATGTCGATATCCGAAGTGATTCTATTAACAGCAAGATTGCCCTCCCCACCGGCATGACCATTGGCAAGTTGGTAGTTGGTTCTGCAGGCCGGGAGATAAAAAAGTCTGTGCTGTCGGTGACGGAGATAACCATCGGGAACATAGAAATGAATGTTCTCCATGACAGCCGAATTTTCGAACCATCCGCGAAATATCCAGTCTGAAGAAATGTGTACATCCCTTCTGACCCGCAGATGGTTCATTCCGAGCATACCTAGGAGAAAGTCGGTAGGATAGAGCCACGGGTAGTAGCCATATTCCCTCAAATAAAGAAATCTTAAAAATTTCTTCTGAACTCTTTCCAACATGAGGGAATACTTCACCTGATGTGGGCTCCAAACCACCGACCCACTCTCAAGCCTACTCCTTACTAGCGAGTTATATAAAATTATGAGAACCCGAGTGTCTTTAAAATTCCTTGAAGTACGTAGGACGAAATGTAGACAGTGACCTTCCTATTCTTTCTAAAGTCAAATGTGCAAAATTTTGTTCACTTGACTCGAAATAAGGGAAAGGTCACTGTTTACACGAGATTTCGAAAACCACCTCCATCCCCCCTTCCTACCCCATAAAGTATAATTTTGGTATTTCATAACGAAATTTTGTATACTTGACATTCAAAATAAGAGGAAAATTACTGGGTAGGGCTAGGAGTAGGGTTAATCCATCATCAAAAGCTTACTCAAAACTGTACATGACCATGGGCAACGCCGGGTACTTTAGTTAGTTATTAATAAAATTAATAAGAAGTACTTTGTTTACACCACCGTTTCATATATAAATATCAATATGTTTCGGAAGCGAAGGATACACAGCTAATGTGCTATTAATTTTATTACATATATTTAATTTTTTTATTAATCTTGTTTGTTAACATATATATTATTTCTTACGAGTGCATTTTCCTGATTTTGATTTGTACCACACATACATTGTACATATTATGTGTGTTCTATATATTATAAATTTGCTTTCATACGCTACTATCTGAAGAAATCGGCGTTGCCCGAGGTTATGAATGGTTTGGAGTGAAGTTTTGAGGTTGTGATGTGTTACCCGTATCCCTACCCCCATCTCCACCCGTTATCACACAAAATGAAAACCTTTCGGAATTTACTTAATAGTTTTATGGATATTACATATATACTTGTATTGTGATGTGAAAAGTGGCGGTGCGTGACCTCTCTTATTGGGAGTTCAATCGGAGATTAAAAAAGTGAAAAAAAAATTCACTCATTCATGTGAAAAAAATCATATGTCGGTCTTTTCTATATTGCATGTATAATTCCCTAGATCTAAAGGAGTTTCATCATATCACTGAATCAAAGATTAGCGACCTAGTGACCTAGCAACAAGATACATTTCGGCGATTCATTAAAACATCTGTGGCTAATGAATAATATATCGCAGGTTCCAAAAAAATGATTTAAATACGAAAATCACAATTATTATATCAAGTATTTTTTCAAAAAAAATTTCTAATGTAAAAAATAACATCTTCGGTAACGAACTTATTTTGATAGCAACATAAAGCACGATAATCACTGAAAAAAAAATCTATTGATTCTTGCGAAATACTATTCCGTACAAATTTGGTGTTAACAAATCTCAACAGTCGGTGCGCTGCGCACACGATAACCTAGTTTAGTCACGGTCATTCGGTTTACCGCTGAATCTTCACGAGCATATTTTGTATGAACTGTTTCTTAGGACAGGAAGTTCCATAGTCGCTAAATTCATAACGCACATACGGAATTCATTTCGGAATCGCTCTCGGGTAGTATTACCTATGCGGATGGGTGGATTTTAATTTGAATGGTGCGCTGTTCAAAGTGTGGTAAAATTATGATACATGCTTGCCTTATTTCCTTATCTTTTTTATGAGAGTTCATTGCACAGATGCACTTTAAAGAAAAACGCCACTGGTTGTGAGGAAAAGTTATGATTCTGAATGGTGGCCTTTCACCGGAGCCATACTGAGAGTGTCTGTCTTTCCTCGACTTAAAAATATACTAACTTATTAAAATAAGGTACTTTATTAATTTCGAAGAGTTTCCATTTAAAATCCATGAAAATCTCTGCTTAATTTTTTAAACCCTGATAAAATCTTTGTTACCACTTGCATGGGGTAGTGCTAATGATAATGTTTTTAATTTACTCACTAGAATGCAAAAAGCCATCACGAAAATTATTCTTAAAGTGCCTGTAAGAACTAGCACTGAGGAAATCTTTAACAGACTTAACATTATGTCAATAAAACGATTATACTCTAAAAAATACTACTTTACATTCATAATTACAAAAAAAAACAAGAAATAACCACAATCACACATATTAGAAACACTGGATCTCAGAGTCAAAAACACATACAACAAGGAACCAAAAACACAACATTTGGACAAAAAAAATTCTTATACTATGGTACTAAACTCTACAACAAAATCTCACTATCTTTGAAAAATCACAACAATCATAATAAATTTAAAAATCAAATAAAACACCGGATACATTGCATAGGGAGATCTGAAATGGAAAATATATTAACACCAAATTCAGACTAATACCGAAACCACTCAACTGCATTCAAAACACCTCACCTAAGAATTTTTTTTTTCATCAAGCATATGAATTTAATATAATGTAACTTAATATTTTGTAAATGAAATCCTCAGCACGGAAAATCCCTGAGGATATCATTATTTGTTATTTTGTATTAAAAAAGAAGATAATAGAACATTATTATTATTATATTATTAACACGCGATACCAAATATTAGATTTTTATTTATTATCATTTCGTCTCCCAAAAGGGATGTCCAAAAAATCGAAGGGTGGAATTTGGTCAGTAGACCGCGTGAACAGGGGATGATCACATTAAATCATCAACAGGGTAGGTAGGCATCCAATGCCGTCGCCATGGCAACACTGATCACACTAGCTACCCCTGCAGTATGTACAAATATTTTTAGAGGATGTGTTGCGAAATGGTTCGGACGTGGATTTTTACGGGTTTAATGGATTTATGGATTTTTTGAGTCCGGATAACTTGACATATAACCTTTCAGGAAAAATATTGTATATTGGGTGTAGCCAACGATCGATCTCTATAACATTTAAGATGAACCACCTGGTGAAAGGAGCATTACACAAAACTTACAGCATTTTGTTGTTGTTGTCTCAACTCCAGAAAAGGTTCCACCCAGTGAGGTAGTGAGGCAGTGAGGTAGTGGGGTAGGTAATGTAAACCATACAATAATATAATTTGTTGTTGTTGTCTCAACTCCAGAAAAGGTTCCACCCAGTGAGGTAGTGAGGTAGTGGGGTAGTGAGGTAGTGAGGTAGTGAGGCAGTGAGGTAGTGGGGTAGGTAATGTAAACCATACAATAATATAATTTGTTGTTGTTGTCTCAACTCCAGAAAAGGTTCCACCCAGTGAGGTAGTGAGGCAGTGAGGTAGTGGGGTAGGTAATGTAAACCATACAATAATATAATTTGTTGTTGTTGTCTCAACTCCAGAAAAGGTTCCACCCAGTGAGGTAGTGAGGCAGTGAGGTAGTGGGGTAGGTAATGTAAACCATACAATAATATAATTTGTTGTTGTTGTCTCAACTCCAGAAAAGGTTCCACCCAGTGAGGTAGTGAGGTAGTGAGGTAGTGGGGTAGGTAATGTAAACCATACAATAATATAATTTGTTGTTGTTGTCTCAACTCCAGAAAAGGTTCCACCCAGTGAGGTAGTGAGGTAGTGGGGTAGTGAGGTAGTGAGGTAGTGAGGCAGTGAGGTAGTGGGGTAGGTAATGTAAACCATACAATAATATAATTTGTTGTTGTTGTCTCAACTCCAGAAAAGGTTCCACCCAGTGAGGTAGTGAGGCAGTGAGGTAGTGGGGTAGGTAATGTAAACCATACAATAATATAATTTGTTGTTGTTGTCTCAACTCCAGAAAAGGTTCCACCCAGTGAGGTAGTGAGGCAGTGAGGTAGTGGGGTAGGTAATGTAAACCATACAATAATATAATTTGTTGTTGTTGTCTCAACTCCAGAAAAGGTTCCACCCAGTGAGGTAGTGAGGTAGTGAGGTAGTGGGGTAGGTAATGTAAACCATACAATAATATAATTATGTAAAATATATTGTACTTATATTTAAACATGCCATATTGTATGAAAGTGTATAACTTTCTTTCAATAAACATCAATTTATAGACGCTGAAACTGTGAATACTGCACAAAAGTACCAACTGCTCTCGATGTCCGGAACCAGTGGGTAATATATTAATATTAATAGAAATATGGGGAAATACACACATTACATACTTGAACGAATTACAATACAGAATAAAGTTATAAAAAAACTTTTCAATTATAACCCAGACACCCCCACAAAAAAACTATACCAAGAAATGAACTTGCTGAAAATCAGAAAACTGTATGAATATAATATATGTCTATTAATCTACAAAATACAAAATGGACTTATACACACAAACACAGCATTTATAAAAACATCACAAGTACACGAACACTACACAAGACAACAAAACAAACTGTACAAGAACACAGTAAGGACTGAAAGTGGAAAAACAAATATTGGCCATGAGGGTGTACAAATATACAATATCCTTCCCGATAGCCTGAAGACGGAAAGTCGAATAGGAACATTTAAAAAGAAACTATTCAATATCAAAATGGGTGAGCAGAGTAACAGTGTGTAATGGAGATATGTAATATGAGAATGATATGTGGGGTATATAAGTGATGTAATGTGATTATTGACAAAATACGGCGCTGTACAAATCATCCACATGATATTATTAAAAAAAGTGGACGTCAATCACATTCAAGTTGGCCATCCCTTCTGAAACTAAATGAAATTACAAATTTAAACATAATATCGCCCTTAAAACGTTATGTAAGTAACATTTGATTAGAACTGAGAGGTAATTAGTTCTTCAAAGAATTTCGCGAGCGTTTGACAGATTTTCGCAAAATTAATAATAATAATATACCATTTTTCGTTTAGTGCTTATTAAAATTATTTTACGAAGAACAACTAATTGAATTAGTATTGAAATTATTTCAATACTATAAAAAACACCACCATTTAATATTAATTTGAAAATCTTAACTTCTTCTTGGGTAGGTTGATAGGTTGGTAATATCAATAGGGCTCAGAGAAACAATTCGTGGTAGTATAATCTTTGTTTATTTTATAATAATCATATAACGTCCACTAGGTACTAAGTCTTAATATTAAAGAGTGTCTATTTCACTGAATTCACTTGGACTTAATTCTATGGAGTGTCTAATTCACTGAGTTTACTTTAGTTTATAAAGACACTGGGTAACTTCGCTGAGTTGACTTTAGTTACAAAGGCACTGGGTAACTTCACTGAGTTGGCTTTAGTTTACAAAGGCACTGGGTAACTTCACGGAGTTGACTTTAGTTTACAAAGGCACTGGGTAACTTCGCTGAGGTGACTTTAGTTACAAAGGCACTCGGTAACTTCACGGAGTTGACTTTAGTTTACAAAGGCACTGGGTAACTTCACTCCGCGGTGACTTTCCTTTCCGGAGGTAAGTCGAGGTAAGCACTCCACGGGTGGAAAGTCCGTGGTGGGGGTTTGGCAGCTATTTGCTGGTAACAGCGGGAGTCTGCAGCTCCGGGAGAACTGCCTTCTGTAGCCAAAATCCCCCCTTTTGAACGCCTGTCGAACTCGACGGCGGTTTCTTCGGGAGCCCGTCCCTTGCGTCCGGCGGCCTGTGATTGGCTTGGCATGGCGCACGGGGTTTATCCCTTTGGGCGCTGCGGCGGAGCCTTCCGGGCGGGCGAGTTCTTTCAACGGCGTTTTAGCTCATTGCCATCTCGTATCAAGGTATTGGTTTATTTTCTTCAAGATGCATTGCATTACCGAAACAAGCCGTCCCTTATAAGTAAGGCCCCTCGCTGACGGTCCGGTAAGGAATCTACATAATCCGGGTGCAGCAATAATGCGAGAAATGTTTCGCGATGCCTCGCTCCATGGACTCGCTCACGGGTGATTTGCAGCCTGTAAGCTGTCGGTATTGCAGATATCTGTTATCAAATTTACTGACTTTACCGCTGACGAGGTTGTGGAATTTATCATTTATTCACAACTAGCTGAAGTAACCGGAGATGCCCGGCGTTATGAATGGTTTGGAGGAAAGTTTTGAGGTTGCAATGTGTTACCTATGCCCCTATCCCTACTCTTACCCCTATCCCGAACCCCAATCCTTACTCCTTCCCTGCTACTGTCTCTACCCCTACCCCTACCCAGTAGTTTTCCTCTTAGTTACTAATTAAAAAAATTAAAGTGTTTAATGTTTTTGGTAAAAGCCGTTTTACTCAGAATATTGTTTGAATAAAATTTCTTTAAGTAAGTCATTGTAATGTGGCTTAAACACAGTTTGGAAATGGCATATAACGTCGAAACAGCTGTTATAATATAATATACATCCAAAACTCCGTTTCCCTAAATTAAAATCTGAAGCAAAATTTTAGCCGCAAAGTTTATCAATAGTATGTAGACAAGATTTTCGTGAATGCGTTACGTTAAACAGATTTAGTCGATGTGAAATATAATATTTCGTAGTCGTGCTCAGGAATGTCGTCAAACAACCGATACTGTTGATAAAAGTTTTATCAATGTGCTCGCGTTAGGGCCACGGGAAGTATGGAAATAATGGGTTTTCTTCGGATACACGTACATGTCCACAACACTTATTCGAAACCGGTTGGTATTATTATCCTTGGGATATGTCTTTCCTTTGCATTATCTTACACATGTTCGCACGTAGAATACGCTCCAATCGGTACACAATACAACCTCCAGAGGCCGGGCGGTAATTAGCCGATAATTTTGATAATGCTGTATTGTGTATCGACTGATTGACACACTGACACACTTTCCTTGGGGGGGAGGGTACGGATAGAGACGGGAAGGGGAAAGGTGAGGTTTGCACGAATATGACCTTGGATCTCTCGCAGGGGAAATATGAATATTCCAAGGCTGCAACTCTCCTGTGTGTTCCAAGAGAGGAGTTTATAAATAGGAAATACTTGTTGCTGGGGACACATTGAGGGCAAAATGTTATGCTGACAAAATGATCGTTGCCGATTTCATCAATCGTCGTTAAGCAATCAAAGATCAAAGCGAAGGATTACCCAAATTAATTTAGGCAATTTTATGTTACCTTCCATTTGGCTAATACGAATATGTAACAATATTAAACATGTTTATTTAGACCGGTCAGTGGCTGAGTTGATAGAAGAAGGGTTACCACCGGGCGTCGTGAGTTCAATTCTTCTGCAGGCTAAGTCCTTCATCATAGCACAAGTAATATTTTCCGCTACTTATTTTGCAAAAAAAAAAACAGTTATGTATGAACACATTTTAAAAACTATAAAAAAAGTTAACGTAATTATGTAAGATATATATTAATTAGATTGATAAAAACAGTAGCTACACTATTCTTTAAAAATCACAAGAGCCATAATAAATTTAAAAATCAAATAAATCACTAGATACGTTACATAGGGAGGACTGAAATCGAAAATATATTAACACCAAATACAGACTAACGCCTAAACTATTCAACTGCACTTAAAACACCTCACCTTACAATTGTTTTTTTTTTGTTTTATCAAGGACATCAATTCAATACAATGTTATTTCATATTTTGTAAATGAAATCCTCATCACAGGAAATCCCAGTGAGGATATCATTATTTGTCATAAAAAAAGAAGATAATTAAACGTCATTATTAATTGATAAACTAAAGTTCTTAAAAACTTAAGACAAGATTTTTGTGCATAGCGCAAAGGGTAACAATTATTTTTATAAACAATATATATTTTTATACCACTGACCGGTCTAAATAAACATGTTTAATATAAACATGTTACAAGCCTTTCTCATACTAATAAAGTTGGTTGTTTACAGGTGAAAATTAATAAAAACAGTAATTGTTGAATGAAACACTAGTATATATTGATTAACTTGGCGGGTTTGCGATAAGCTCAATGGTAGAGCATCTGACCGGCAATCAGAAGGATGCAGGTTCGAGTCCTGTCGGCGACATTTATCTTTGCTCGGAAAGGTTTTTTTCAATTTGGATGAGTGTTTCAGGCTAATAATTATTGTTTATAAAAATAATTGTTAAACATCATTATTATTATAATAATTATATAGTTAAAACATCATAGCTAGTTCGTGTTTAAACTTTGCTTTAGTCCGTTTATTTTATTATATTTTGTAAATAAAACAGACAATATGCTTAAATCTAACATACATGAATGTTTACATGGGAATAATATCAATAAGTACAATAAACAATAACAATAAATCTCGCAAAAATGATAATAATAATGAAAAAGAAGTGAAAGGTCGAAAACATATTATAAAGTAGGTGTATAAACTAACTCCTTATTGTTACCTGAGCTGATGGTACACTGTTTTGATACTCAATAAAGGGAATCATCGCATTATCAGTTTGATATTAATGGTAAAAAAATTCTTTTTTTTTTTAAATTGATTATTTGTGTCATTAAAAACGTCTATTTCATTATTAGAGCAGTGTACGAGTATAGTATTGTAATTTCTTAAAATCCGCGGTAAAGGAGAGGAATATCCCGTATTTATGTGATAGTCTTTAATATAAAAAAATGTCTTTTATTCTCCTTGTTGATTTTTTTGTTAGTGTATTAATGTTGTCATGTGGAAAATATCCGCATTTCCTGCTAGGTAGTTAATTAACCTAGTAAGTCTTCTCAGGAGCATCACCACTGGTAAGTTAGTTCTGCACCTGGAAAGAAATAGAAGCCTGTGTTGGCGGCCTCGCGTGAAATTATCAGGGACATAGAATCCTATTTCAGCCAGGATATCAGGTATTAATAATACACCGTTGAAGAGTTCATAAGCTTTGAGCAGTAATGCTCGATCTCTGATAGAACTTAGGCTGCAGATAGTCAGCATTCACGAGAGAAATGCCATTAGAAACAGCTATGGGTAAGAACCGCACTCTTTCATGTAGAGGGATCATAAAATATATGGTAGTAGGAGTTATCAATTTATTATCAGGTTATTCGTAATCAGGTAAAGTTTGTCTTTATTAAAAAAAAGTTATGAATTATTAGCTCTCGTTTTTTAAATTGCTGTGTATGGGGGGGGGGGAGGAGTAAACTGAAGGAAAAAAGAAGTAAAAGGAGTCTTGGGGAGACTCATAATTTAAGAGGGAGGAAACACTGAAGTCGGTAAACCATTCTATGGCGGAGCTGTGTCGCATAAGAACGAGTCGTAAAAATCCCCCATTCTCCTGTGAAAAAAAAATTACCATGTGCAAATGTTAGGTACGCGTTTGGCGTATCTCCAAGCTATGCTTCGGTTCCAAAAGAATAAACGAGCACGTTCTATTAAAATGCCGGTAGAGCAAGCACAGTCTTAGCATGTAAAATATGGCTTTCTTTTCGGGAACACATAAATGATGTTGATAATGAATATCTTAAACTACCTGGCTTCATCACTCCAATTACTGCCGGCTTTAAAAACATAAATACCCTTAGCTGATTGGTTCACTCCCATATTGAATATATCCGTGTCGTTTGGTCTCTTTATTATGCTGTTCATATTCATCATTTTAAATCTGTTCAACATCGGTTCTTAAGAGGGATTTCTTGAAGGTTAGGACTTGAAAGAGACAAATACTCATAAATATGATAAGATTGAACTAACTCTAAACGTTTCTACTTTAGAAGACCGTAGGAACAAATTCTCGTTTTCTTCAAATGTATTAATTGCTTTATTGATTCATCTACTTTATTACAACTCATCCCTTTCAATATACCCTCCCGTAGATTCAGAAATAATGAACTGGTCTTCCCCAATCAACACTCGACTAATTGTGGTTTTCATCATTATCGAGAATGTGTAGACTGGTCAACTCAAGTAAAACATTATTTTTTTTTGGTTTAAGCCAAGTGATTTTTTATCTGTCATTAAGCAAGTCAAGATATATTATAATTGTTATGACTCAACCAGGTCTTGACTTGACTCGTCACTTTTGCTTATTTTGTCTCTGCTTAAGGGGAACGGCTGCGCGGCCTGTTTCATACAAAACTGATTTGTGGATTTGAGGCCAAAATTCTCACCCAAACTGAGCGATTTTTTTTTGATCAAAAGGTATAACGAATATCTAGTACGGGTTAGAAGTATTTTATTTATTTACGTTTTAAATTATGAAATATAGGCCATTAAATAAATAAAATTTTCACGATTTTAGGGACAACTTTGGCAATTATTTGGGGGTTAATTTACCGCTTCTACTATGAAAATAGAAAGAAATATAAAATTAAAAATTAAAAAGTGTTGAAATCAGCATTATTGTGGACTTAAATTTAAATTTAAAATGACTAATTTACGTTCTTACACAAATTTGCCGTACACAATTTCATCGACCCGAAATAATCTTTTTTAAAGATGTAAATTTTTATTTTCGTATTTTATATAATCATGTTTACATAGCAAATATGACAAATTAAACAAAACTACCTTTAACCCTCAAATAATTTCCGAAGTTGCCTCTTATATCATGAAAAATTGATTTCTTTAATGGCCTATATTTCATAATTTAACACATAAAAAAATAAAATACTTCTAATCCGTACTAGATATTTACTATGCCTTTTCATTCGGTTTGGATGAGAATTTCAGACTCAAATCCAAAATTCAATTTTGTATGAAACAGGTCACGAAGCCGTTCCTCTTAATTCATATAACATTCTATACTCATAATTTATATAATTCTTCTAATTTCGTCTTGAATATGTCGTAAATTGGACGTTAGTCCGTTAAAAAATATACAAATAAATAATGCAAATTAAAAAATTATTGCGTAGTAAGTTTGGGAAATTAATAAATTTGATCTGTACAACTATGAAGGCAATAACTAAAATTATTATATTTAATTGACAATGTCGGGGATAGGTAGTGCATACTTAGAGATTTTCAATTAGGTTATAGATCGAATTGAAAATATTGTTATATAATTCTCGGAGTTTTTTAAAAATAGATTGCGGAAACTGCTGGGGGGGGGGGAGAAACTAAGTGAAGTGGAAAAATTGTAATGCGATTTCTGTGAAAAATAGGTTACAGAATTTTCCGAAACTAGAAATATTCAAATAAATTCAAATGTGAGACTAATAAGTTTGTAGTTTATTATTCATATTACGTTGATACTAATCTTTTTCAGAAAATCATTGGCTTTCTTTCTAAGATGGATTAAAAAACATGCAAGGATTCCACGTGTTGGGTTTTGAAATGATAATGTGTTTGTTTTCTACCTTAATTGGTATTTATCCAGTCCTTACCATCCTAAACCAAACACAACGTTTTAAAAAATTGAATACTCAGTGATAAGTGATCTGACAGTACTGTTTGGAGTGCTCTTTTTCTGAGAAGAAAAAACTACTTTCGAGGAGCAACTACTTTCGAGGAACATGTTCGGCACCTACATTATTTGGTAAGTGTTTGGTTATCCGAGCTCCTTTGAAACCTTAAAACTGTCCCTTGCTACAATCAACCAAAACCACCATATTGTCGTTATTCACAGTCCGCAAACAGTTTTTTTATATGCTAAAACCCCACAATTTCAGGTGGGTAATTGTCGTATATAAAATTGTATAACACCACGCGTTCTGTGAAATGATTCAAAGGATGAATTTGTGAGCTACTCCTGAGCTGGAGTTACTAAATATTTGATAAACTAGACTACCATAATACGGGGATGTGTTACGTCTAGTTTGGTAGTCGAAAATAATTTACCTAAACTCTGTACCAAAACTTATAAATATGAACAAATGAATTTAAAAAAAAAAAAGCTTTATTCTGTGCAAAGGTCGGTCCATCGGTTTGAAAATCGATTAATTAAAAAAAAAAACAAACTGATTGTCATAATATCTGATGCATAGACGCAATGTAGGTATTTTTAAATACTTTAGTTTTTTATTTTTAAGTTATTCCATACCTCGGGGAGGGTGGTGTAATCCCGCGAGTCCCATATAATATATTTAAAAAAAAGTATACGGGTAAAATGAAAAAATAATCAATTTCATTTTCTAAGGTCATAAAATAAAGCAAACACAAGAAAAGCGACGTGGGCGTGTTTAGTGAACCAAAAGTCTGTCCATTTGGGCCTTAAATATCTCTAAAAATATTTCAAAATTATTTCAATTTGATTAAATGGAATGGCGATTTACATTGCAAGCAGTGTAAGACAGACAAGGCACTGTATTTATTGTAATATCATTGGCTCTCTCGGGACTAAAAGCAAAAGGGATTACGTCAAAAGCACACCAGCTTCCATTTAAGTTTACGTGGAAGGAACTTCTTATGTGTATTCTTTATGTTATGTCTAATTGTATTCTTTATGTTAGTGTATTCTTTATGTTATGCTAAGTCTATTCTGGAAGTATTTTAATGAAGCCTGCTTGAACGGGTTATTGATCCCCTGATGATCACGAGCGGAACAATTAATGTCGGTTTCATTTGAGAACTGGTCGTTTCTCCGACTCGTTTTGTGTAAGTCGGCTCGTACGTGGGACGAGGTATCGGCATTTCTATTTACCCCTTCATTTAATTCTGGCACTTTCAAGACCCGCATTAACAAATCTCTTCGTTGATCCGCCTCACAACGTTGCTCAGCCGGGTGGCGATATATTCGTAGTTCCCATGTCTTTACATATTATAGACATGAGCGCTCCTGTGAGGTGTTAAAAATAATTCTGACTTATCTGTATTTTATGTGTGTCGATTGTTTTGATGTTAGGCCATTTTGTGTTATCTACGAGTTTTTAACGGTTAACCTCGCTACGTCATGAGGGGCATCATACTAATAATTAAAGGGAAGTTTTATGGTAGATGAGGCAGAGGGGGACTGTGTGTTTCCATGCGGTAGATTATTTAAAAAATTTCAAATGGTACATTCAAACGAAAGTTGTACTCCGATGAGTGATTAATCAAACATATTACGGTACTGTTAATTATTGATACATTATATTTGGGTTTACAAAGCAAATATGAATATGAAAATATAAAAACTAACTAATAATATATAAACCACAGGAAAATAACATAGACGAAGGTACAAGCTCGAAATATACAGATACAATCTTAAAAAATACATGAAATATACAACAATGTTTTATAAGAGAGCAAAAATTATAATAATAATAATAAAAATAATTTTTTTTTTCTAACAAAATAACAAATAATGATATCCTCCCCGCGAAATGATAATAAATAAAAATATAATATTTGGTATCGCGTGTTAATAATATAATAATGTTTTATTATCTTCTTTTTTTTATGACAAACAATGATATCCTCGCTGGGATTTTCCGTGCTGAGGATTTCATTTACAAAATATGAAATTACATTATATTAAATAGATGTGATTGATGATAGAAATAAATAATTGTAAGGTGAGGTGTTTTAAGTGCAGTGGAGTGGTTTCGGTGTTAGTCTGTATTTGGTGTTAATATATTTTCTATTTCAGATCTCCCTATGTAACGTATCCCGCGTTTTATTTGATTTTTAAATTTATTATTGTTGTGATTTTTAAAGGATAGTGGGATTTTGTTGTAGAATTTAGTACCATAGTATAAGAAGTTTTTTGTCCAAATGTTGTGTTTGTGGTTCCTGGTTGGATGTCTTTTTGACTCTGTGTGTGTCTTTGATGTTTTTTTTTAATATTTATTGAATGTAAAGTAGTATTGATTTAGAGAATAATTGTTTTATTGACTGTGTAGTTCTTGGTGTTGTCGTGTTGGTGAATGTCGTGGTTATAGTTCCCTTTTATATTTGTGTGCGTATGGCATTGAGTCATATGTAGAATAGTGTTTGTTATCTCATGGCTTTAAATAATGTTAAACGGTAATACTAGTGCATGCCGGTAAATACCTTTAACGGGTGTATCCCATGGCAAGCCAAAAATGTTACACAGGGCCCTATTATGAATTATCTGTACCTCGGGATATCATTTTACTGGTAGTGAAACCCCAGATACTCGAAAGATAGACCTAGTGGGAATGAATCATAGCATAGTACAATGATCATAGTATAGAAGTGCGACGTAATCCACTTAATCTGTATACTCGTATAACACCGGTAACCGGAGAAATTGTGTGGTGAAGATCACTGACATAAGAATTAATAGATTTGCTCTAAGTACGATTTCGACGGCTGGACACAAAGGTCACGTGATACCCATTTTGTTTACCGCCATCCACGTTTGTTTCGCGTGATTTTGACTGCTGTGTGCAAATTACAAAAAATTTATAAAAAAGGTCAAACTAAATACTCTACCAAAATATTAGGTTTTTGTAAACAAGCTGAACCTTTTTTTTACTTAGTTGATGTTTAACATAATTTGGCGGCACGCATAGCTCACCCCCGTCCCGTTTATTTTGGTTTCTTGGTTTTGCGTATTAGGGTATCTCTATCTATTATTTCATCTCTTATGAAGATAGTCTTTCTGATGATCTCAGATTGTAGAAAAATAGAAACACACTGTCATCTATATAAGCAGTTGTCTTTTTATAAAATATCCTTCACAATAAATAGATCGGGAGAATTAGAACAATAAGGAAGTCATTGTTCTCTAAGAAATTGTCTTATAATCTGCCGGTCTGTGATGTCGGTAAATCCTATTTATCATTTAAGGGAGAGAGGGACGTCGGAGAGTGATTCTTTATTACTTGGAAATAATAATATTATTATGCAAAACACATAAATTTTTTTTTTCAAAATTTACGTAGGTTACTTATTAGGCTATGTTTTACGAAATATGAAAATAATTTTTAAGAGTTGGGAAGAATAATTGAAATCCTTTCCCGGTACGTTTTTAAAAAAAAATTTAACGAAAGTTTTGTAATCCGTATTTAAAAAAAAATAATTCTTTCCATTATTTTTTTAATTGAAAAATTCTTCTCGTCAGAATAACCTTCAACGTATTTTTTGAGGATATTTAACGTTTTAAAATATTTTGTAAAACATACGTAGGACGGTCAGAAAAAGATCATATTTCAGATTCGATTTTGATAAATTCTAAGTCTATGCAAATTTTAAAAACACGCAATAATTTTTTTTTTCTTTAAAAACATTCTATTTATCATATTGCGTAATAATATTATCATTATTTCGAAGTTATTAATAATCCCTCTCCGACGTCCCTCCCTCCCTTAAGAAGTGACATCTATCGGAATTAAAAAAAAAATATTAAAACTACTAGTAAAGCCATCTATGAACTACGGCTTAAACTATCACTCTTGATGTTAGCCTACAGTAGGAGAGGGTACTTTAAAAACTAAAAAACTTTGAGATCAAGTATTGAGCTTTATTGCGTTTCTCTTTTAAGCCTACGTTTCGAACAACCTTTTAGTATCTTTCATAAAAGCAGATATGTAGAAAGAAGGTTGCATGTTTAATAATAATTGATAATCAACGTTACCGTATGCTCTACACTACGTTACTTGGAACCATCATTCAAGCTGATTACATAGAAGAGCCTCATTGATGCTAATTGGGTGCTTATGGATTTCAATCACCCCTGAAATCAGGCAAGCTTGATAGGTATTGGGCCTTCTCAATAGTTTAATCTCACATCTCATAAGATATTACCAGCAGGGCCGGTCCTATGATGGTGCAATTGGAGCAGTTTGCTTCGGGCGCTGACTTCCCAAGGCGCCAAGGCGCTAATATTACCAGCTGACACAGCCCCCTTGAGGTTATTTTTCACTAAAACGGCGATATAAAAATCATCCAAATCTTATTAATTGAATTAATTACTACTTAGGCGTCTGTTAAAGTGCCCAACGCCCAAATAGTTCGTATATTAATTTTAAAAACCTTTTAATATTCCATGAGCACGGAGCGCGCGAAAGTAATCCTAGCACCTCGCATAAATTATCGTTCTCACGAAACTTAGATCATTCCATAAGTTTACGAGTATATTATGTGTATCTACCTATATCTTGTGTTTGAACGTCAAAATCACAAGTGTGAGAAAACGAGACAGTTGCAGAGAAAAAACGGTGTTAAATGAGATGGCTAAAGGTGGCGATGGCGCCATAATAACTTTTAAATGAAAACGCACGAGAACCAGATAAATACAGAACACAACAGGGAAAACGAGATGCCTATAGGCGTCCACCCGGGTGAATATTCTACAGAAAGAGTGAGATCGAGCTATGAGTTCATAGTGTCGTTTCATTCTTCCAGTGCGGTCAAATGACGTTTTATGGCCAAGGAACGAAAATTCTAAATACAGATGCATTAGGTCTGTTTGTAGCTCGCGTACGTATTCCTCCATCATGTCGACAAATAGTATGGGTGGGGCGGATTTAGTAATACTTACTCCACATGATAATTTATGTAGTACTTACTCCCTCGTACTTCACAGGATTGACTTACGACTCGTAAGTCGTAAGTAATTTTGGTATCACTTTTGTTTTGCGTTTGACAAAGGGCGCCAAAATATTGGGTGCACTAGGCGATGTTTGGATGAGGGCCGGCCCTGATTACCAGTACCTATTCTGGAAAAGGTCTGCTATAATGGATTTGTTCAAGTGACCGAGTTGTTCTGAGACCCCCTTTGTTACTGTCTGTTTTGTTCTGTTTGTCCTGTATATAGATCTTAACATTTTTCTTGTGCTCGCTTGTATTCTCTTCTACAATATTATTTCCTTTATATTATTCAACTATTATGTACTTGAGTTTTTATGAATTAATCGTCATTACTCACGTGTAAACAATATGTAAAAATTCAGTACTTATACGTAATAAATAAGCCATCACTCGAACATTTGAGTTTCTTGACCCTATTTGTCTTAAGACAAAACTTGACTTTTGAGGTCTGGAGACATCTGGATTTTTTTTTTTTTTTTTTTTTATATGAATACCTCACATGAGTCCCAACTGCTCCCAACCGTCTGGAGCCAGTGAGACTATGACATTACCAATTGGGGAATTTTGTGAGGCTGAAGGTATTGGGGAGGGGAAGGAGAAGGGGAAGAGGAAGGTTGGTAATACCTGGCTATTCAGATCTGGTCACCAAACACGGCTAAAAGCCATTTCAAGCAACGTTTCAATTCTGAATGGTGGTCTTTCACCAGGGCGATACTGGGAGTATCTTCCACTCTGGAACGTGCGCTAATATACTACATATTATTTTTAAATGAATTAATTGTGAAACAACACAAATTAATTAAATAAAAATTACTTGCGCACGTCGGGATTTGAACCCGCGACCTTCGGATTCGTAGTCGAGAGCCTTACCCCTCGACCATGGAGGCCGTCAAAATAATGATGAACACTACAAGGCTGTCCAAAACGTTGGATTAAGAAAGAGAAAATAGCATAAATATGGCCTAAGATGAATATACAAGCCAAAAATATTGCTACAAGCTGTGTGTCTTATGTCACCCTGAATATAGGTAATTGGCATAAAATTCGCTTGGAAAGCGAAGTCTAGAAATGTTTGTTGTAAGCGCGAAAAGCGATGAAAAATTTTGCCAGAAAGAAAAAATATCAAAGGAATCTTTTATAAATAATCTTAGCCATAAAGTGGCATTTTCAAATCTTTTTTTTTACACTTCCATAATTTTATAATGAAAAATATATATTATTTAGCAGTTTACGCTTATATTTTTTACAATGTAATTAACAATTTTATTTTAATTCTTATCAACGAAATTTCTAGGAAAAGGTTCAGTTTATCCAAATCATATTTTTGGGGTTTCATAATGTAAACCAATTTGTAGTATAGATAAATCGAAATAGTTTTTCACCGATAGCTTCGCCTTAAAGCCCCAAAAATCAACGAAAATAATTCGATTGGTCGCGTGAATCTTAACTTGTTGGATATATGAGATTTCGACAGCGTATACGGGGACCCATAATTATTGATAACTTTACTTCTGGGCAATTAAAAAAAAAGTTTATTTAAAAATATCCACTGCGCGCTTTTATAATTTGCATGGCGACGACACGGTTTGTCGTGATGGCATAATGGAGAAAGCAAAATGTTCGGGTTTGTATGAAAATGTTATTAATTTACCCTCCGTGACAATTGCATGCCGCGGGCGGCAGCGGCTTGCCGCGCCGTAGCCTTTGGACACCTAGCTCCCTGTAAAACCGTGACGGAAATTTTGAGAGTATAGTGTGTAGTTAAAAGGATAATTTGATGTGTGAGTGAGTCCCGTGTCCCTAGGCCCTGCTCTCGCGTGCCCGCCTTGCCCGCTTCCTGCCGACCTCCATAACTTGCGAACCGTCTTTTGCGCGCTGACGGTATATGTTGTTGCTTTTTTATGAGATGCAAACACTGCACAAATGCCATTCACGACCACGGCGTTAATTGTAAAAATCATCAATGTGGACGTCTACGGAAAGTCGTGCCGTCACTTTGCAAAATTATAAAAGCACCCACTGTTTGTACTGCTTAAGGTCAAGAGAATTATATCGCCGCCCGGTTGGCAATGTCGCGAGGGGTGGTTAAAGAAGGGACTGTAGGAAGAAATTTGTTAACGAGGAACTTGCTTAAGTTTTTGGCAATATTAGTGAGCAAATACGGATAGCTCGTTCTACACGCATGCTGTTTTACGAGTCGGAGTAATGGCCCACTCTCATGCAGTTGAAAATTCGACGTTAGTTTCTAGTTGTTGCACTGGTGTGCAGAGATAAATGCAGCTAGTGACTCCGAGCAGACTCCATTGAAAAACATGTACCACCGATTCAACAAACATACATTCTGCGTATTTACTACAGATACCAATCGACCTGTTAGTTCCACGGATTGTTTATCAGACAAACTGCCCTCCTTTGCTTTACTTATTTATGTTATCCCGCTATAGGGTTAACCTAGTTTCTGTTGAGAACTCGTACATAAAGTCAATGCATTTTCACTTCCCTCACCGTAAAAACTAATTTATGTGTCGTAATATCGCGGTTGCCACCGGAAACTTAAAGGCAGGGCCTTTGTTCAAGTCGTGCTAATTAAAATCCATTATGAAATCAATAGTTAATTGGGCGGAAGAAATGTTATCATTATTACTCATGAATTTTTACTATTAAGTTATTATAATTTATTTAGTTGGTTCTTATAATTAATAGCACTGGCAACCTTTTTTTTCAGAAATTCGGTAGGAACTTATTTAAATATTAATTCCACATCATAAGACCATCAATTGAATTATCGACACCATTTTGAATTTCTGTTATTTTAACGTCGATTATCGGCCTGTTTCAGCTTTAGATCAACTTCTTTTTTTTCACAGTAACTCCACACAGGAGGCTCTGAGGGAAATAATTACATCTTTGGGGATGCTGTGTGTAGGGTCTTTTATAGGATAGGAAGGAGTGAACTAGGGTCTTGAAGAGACCCATGTTGTAGGAGGGAGGAAACATAGATGGCGGAAGATCATTCCACAGCCGAGCTGTTGAACACAAGAACGACTTGTAGAAGCGACCCGTTCTCATGTGATAAATGTCAACAGTGTGAAAATGTTGGGCACGCGTTTGGTGTGTTTTCCGACTATGCACCGGTACCGAAGGGATCAATGATGCTAGTTGCTCAGAGCATCTTCCATTAAAATACCGGTAAATAGTTGTGGTCATCTGTCAACCATAATAACATGGTCGTTACATTGTCAGCTATTTATAATGTGATCAAAAGCTGAAGTTGACCGGAAATCGGCTTTTAACGAAAACCGTTCAAATGAGTATATTTCAAAATGGCGCTGGGTCATCAAAAATGTGATGGAGTTTGAAACACTCAATCTATGTAAAAACAATCCTATTTACCAGACAAAGCCCTGAAAATTACTGGGAAAGTGCAGGAATTAACAGGGAAGTGAGGAAATAACTGACAAAAGTATTTAAAGTAGTGGAGAGAAATCTGAATATTTGAAAAAGTAATTTATGTCAATTATTCTCTTTTAGTCGCAGTTTCGCGATAATCGTGTTACCCACCGGCATCGGCACGGATTTCTCCCGCGAGTAATGCAATTTGCGGTGCAGCATACATGATAACATATTCAAATGCATTATTTTAATATGCAGGCTGTGTTCCGTATACCGGATACCCCACATAGCCCACCTTCGAACGTATGCGCTACGGATTATAGCGATAAAGCGCGCTCTAATGCAGCTGCGAACTTTAATTTATTATTCACTAGTCGATGTGTACCCGGTCTTACAAAGTTGCGAATTCTTGCTTATCGTTTGGGTGCCTTAATTGATTTGACAGCGAAATTAGTCATCTCTAAACAAAGAAACAAAGAAATATTCATTAATTGATAAACTAAAGTTCTTAAAAACTTAAGACAAGATTTTTGTGCATAGCGCAAAGGGTAACAATTATTTTTATAAATAATAATTATTAGCCTGAAACACTCATCCAAATTGAAAAAAAACCTTTCCGAGCAAAGATAAATGTCGCCGACAGGACTCGAACCCGCACCCTTCTGATTGCCGGTCAGATGCTCTACCTTTGCGCTATGCACAAAAATCTTGTCTTAAGTTTTTAAGAACTTTAGTTTATCAATTAATAAATATTTGACAAGTCAAAGCAATTTTCACGAATAAAATGTAGACATAATTTGTCTCGACGCTATCTATTTGAGGGATTTAGCCGTTACAAGCCTTTCTCATACTAATAAAGTTGGTTGTTTACAGGTGAAAATATAATTAAAAAAACCGTAATGATTGAATGAAACACCAGTATATATTGATTAACTTGGCGGGTTTGCGATAAGCCGACGTAGCTCAACGGTAGAGCATCTGACCGGCAATCAGAAGGGTGGAGGTTCGAGTCCTGTCGGCGGCATTTATCTTTTCTCGGAAGGTTTTTTCAATTTGGATGAGTGTTTCAGGCTAATAATTATTGTTTATAAAAATTATTAGTTATTAATTATTAATTTTATTTACAGGTGAAAATATAATAAAAACAGTAATTATTGAATGGAACACTAGTATATATTGATTAACTTGGCGGGTTTGCGATAAGCCGACGTAGCTCAATGGTAGAGCATCTGACCGGATATTAGAAGAGTGCGGGTTCGAGTCCTGCCGGCGACATTTATCTTTGCTCGGAATTTTTTTTTCAATTTGGATGAGTGTTTTAGATTAATAATTATTGTTTATAAAAATAATAATTGTTACCCTTTGCGCTATGCACAAAAATCTTGTCTTAAGTTTTTAAGAACTTTAGTTTATAGATTAATAAATATTTGACAAGTAGCTCAATGGTAGAGCATCTGACCGGATATTAGAAGGGTGCGGGTTCGAGTCCTGCCGGCGACATTTATCTTTGCTCGGAAGGTTTTTTTCAATTTGGATGAGTGTTTTAGATTAATAATTATTGTTTATAAAAATAATAATTGTTACCCTTTGCGCTATGCACAAAAATCTTGTCTTAAGTTTTTAAGAACTTTAGTTTATAGATTAATAAAGAAATATTCATTTGAATATTTTATTCCATTCCAAATTTTTTTTTAATTTATTTAAATAAAAAAGTACTTAAGTAGGCACCTACTTGTGTTTTCCATCTTGAAAATATACACGCAAACAAACATTCTTTTGAATATGTAATCTGTGGCTAACCATAGTGGTATATATATATGGGCTAACCTCAATTCAACATGGCGGGTTCAATGTTTTTCATACTAATTCTAAAACGTTATAGCAACAGTTTTATATACTGGATTTCATTCAAACCACTCTCTAAACCTCCCCGGCACTAATAAAAACAAATTATGCTATTTTCAGAAAAAAACGGTTAAGGGGAACGACTGCGGTGCCTGCTTCTTACAAAACTGAATTTTGTATTGGAGGGCAAAATACCCATCCAAACTATATGATCTATTTTTTTTTTAAATTAAAGGATTAGTAAATATCTAGTACGGATAAGAAGTATTTTATTTATTTTTGTTTTACCTTATGAAATATCGGCCATTAAAGCAATTGATTTTTCGCGATTTTAGAGGCATCTTTAACAATTATTTAGGAGCTAACGGTAATTAAAAAAAAAAAATTTAACCCATCTGCTTTGAAAATATAATGAAATATAAAATTAATTTTATTTTTAAAATATTAAAATAGGCATTATGGTGGACTTTAAATTAAAATTAAAACGACCAATTTACTGTGGAACACAAATTTGACATACAGAATTTAAAATGTTTTATTTTTATTTAAGTAAGCAATACATAGCAAATGTGATATATTTTTTAAAAAGTACAATAAACTCGAAAATAATTTTCTAAGCTGCCTCTAAAATTATGAAAATTGATTTTTTTCATGGCACATACTTAAAAAATTAAAACAAAAATAAATAAAATACTTCTCTTGCGTACTAGATATTTACTAAACCTTTAATAAAAAAAAATAGATCATTCAGTTTGGATAGGTATTTTGGTCTCCAATCCAAAATTCAGTTTTGTATGAAACAGACACCGCAGCCGTTTCCCTTAAGTAATTTTTGAGAAAATCGAGGACAGACAGACAAACAAACATTCGTTTTTATATATAAAGAAAATACATGTTTTCATCGCGACACTGATCTTTGTTAAATGAAGCTCATATTACTTTTCATAGAAAGTAAATGGACGAGGGTGACTATTTAAATTTATTTCAATTTTATTAATTGATAAACTAAAGTTCTTAAAAACTTAAGACAAGATTTTTGTGCATATCGCAAATGGTAACAATTATTTTTATAAACAATAATTATTAGCCTGAAACACTCATCCAAATTGATAAAACCCTTTCCGAGCAAAGATAAATGTCGCCGACAGGACTCGAACCCGCACCCTTCTGATTGCCGGTCAGATGCTCTAAGCTAAGCTATATAAGCTTAATAAACTTATCTCTCGATAAGCCGACGTAGCTCAATGGTAGAGCATCTGACCGGCAATCAGAAGGGTGCGGGTTCGAGTCCTGTCGGCGACATTTATCTTTGCTAGGAAAGGTTTTTTTCAATTTGGATGAGTGTTTCAGGCTAATAATTATTGTTTATAAAAATAATTATTTCAATTTCGTTTAAAATGTATTTTTTGACAGGTAGACACATTTTATTTTACAAGCGGCCAAAGTAGGAGCTCACAAACGTTCAGTTTTCTGTATATACACAAAATAAATACTGGTTACTACACCAGCTGTAATGTTAAGCTTGTCAAGCTCTATTCAAGCAACATATGCGTAGGTAATCAGCATAGAAATGTATTAAAAAAACACTGCTAAAAATGCGTTTATTTTTATGCGTATAAGAGAAAATTCTTAAATTTACAATTTAATCATGTGACAGCATTAGTTTTCAAATTATCATGTATTATGAGAAATCTTATTATTTTATTAATTACTAAAGCCCCGATAAGCTTTTACAATCGAGGTATAAAAATAGAGTCAACGATCCTTGCAAAATCAGTTACTGCGCGTGAAGTACGAATGGGGGTGAAGTGGTTGTCGATGTGGACCGAATCCTTCCGACCGCGAACGAACGGAACGCACAATCGGACGCGCGCGGCTTGATGCATTCTTTACCGGCGGCACGTGCTGACTTTCAATGCTATTTGAGTTTTTTTTAGCAATAAAAATAATTTACAGTATATTGACCATGGTAAAACAGATAAAGGGTTATACCATTGCTTTTTCTATTTTTTTCAAAACGACTTGTGAAGTCATGTAGGCATTTTATAGTAATCTTTCGAGATCCATACCTGCGAGCGCTTGTAATCGACTGAAGCCCGTGTTATCTCATTGTAGCCAATTTGCCTCATTTATGTTGCACATATATCGAACACTGATGTTTATATACCTCATTGGCTTTTACATATTTTAAACATTTTACATTTTTTATGCAGAATACAGAAAGAGAAAAGGTTTTGTGAAAACAAAAAACGAACACGATGCATAGTAAGCGTAACATATGATATATATCTATAATAATGTATAAGTGCATAACATAGAGACAATAAAGAAGCAAAAAGTTTTATGTTGCAGATAAAACAATTAAAAAAAAATTAAACTAATAATCTGACGTATATGGTACATAATATACAAGTGAATAATATATATATTAAGTAAGTGTATGACGTAATGAAAAAAAAGCAAAGTGTTTTCATATTTTGGATGATATAAAAATGTATAACACATTATAAGTGCATAATACGCAATATAGTGCACGATACAGAGAAGAAAAAAAGAAGAACAAGTTTTTGGATTATAGATGTAGATAGATAAAAGCATAATAAAAAAATATTTATTCAATAGTCCTCATGCGACGATCCTAAATAATCGTTGCTACGTAAAAATATCATTCAGGTATCTTTTAAACATGGGTAAACTTTCATTTAATATGTCTATATTAGAGGTGAATTTGTTTCCAAGTCTCGTAGGCGAGAAATGGGTGCAGTTGACTGTCTCCTCAGTTGAGAGGTTACGATGATTGGCTACGAATCCGGAGGTCGCAGGTTCGAATCCCGGCGTGCGTAAGTAAATTTTATTTGATTAAATTGTGTTATTTCACAATTAGTTCATTAAAAATAATATGTAGTACATTTGCGTCATGTTCCAGAGTGGTAGATACTGTTAGTATCGCCCTGTTGAAAGATCACCATTCAGAATCGAAACGTTGATTGAAATGGCTTTAGCCGGGTTCGGTGACCAGATCTGAATAGCCAGGTACTTCCCCATTTCCTTTCTCTTCTCAATATCTTCAGCCTCGCAACACACCCCAATTGGGGAAGCCATAGTATCACTGGATCCAGACGGTTGGGAGCAACAGGGACTCTTGTGTGGTATCACATAAATTTATTTTGTAGTTAGTCCCGGAATTATCGTTGCAGAATAATATATTTTGCCGGATCGGTATTTTAAGGCTATTTAAACTCCGTGTTTATTTCATGTCAATGCAATCCCCGATTTTGACGAGATTCGCACGGTGTTTAAATTATAACTCAAAAAATATAGAAATTTAAATCAAAATGGATTTATAATAATTTTTTGGTAGCTAGATTTTGATTGTCAATTATGCTTATAATAATAAAACTTTTTTTTTAACATTAACAACGTAGAAAAATACATTTACGTTAGGGTGGCAGAGCTCCACTTTCGATGGCGGGTAATCTGGAAAGCTCGAAGCAGATGGCGCTAGTGTGGTTGGGGGTCATTTGCATGACATAACAGCTATGTAAGACGGTATAAAAGAAATTTATTTAGGGATATAAAGGCATTTATAAAAATGGTGATTGAAGTGTAAAGAAGTTGTAAAGTGAACTGAGAAATAGAAATGCAAAAGTAATTGGGAAAAAGGAAGACTTAATAGGAAGGTAAGTTGTTTATAACCTCAACGCCAAACGCGCGCCCAACATTTGCACACGGTTGACATTTGTCACATGAGAACGGGTCGCTTCTACGATTCATTCTTGTGTTCAACAGCTCGGCTGCGGAATGATCTGCCGACCTCTGTGTTTCCTCCATCCTATAACATGGGTCTCTTCAAGACCCAAGTTCACTCCTTCCTATCCTCTAAAAGACCCTCCACACAGCATCCCCAAAGATCATATAGGCCTTGAGGGAAATTACTGTAAAAAAAACTTATTTCATATTGTTTTCATACTAATTTGTGTTTTCACACATACTCTTAACAGAATATTGTGAGAAATAAGTTTTGCTGTTTAATTTCAGACTGGCGGCGTACGAGAGAAATGTCAATTTTCAGACCAGTTTCTCAGAAGAAGATAGTTCTTGTATTGATGCGTCTCACATTCAATGGCTACCCGATAATATGTTTTTAATCATTGGAGATAATATCAACTGCTCTCAAAATGAAATTCAGTTGTTAATTATTAATGGCAACCAAACAATTATGAATTTGCATTTGGAAATAATAATAAAATTTATTCACCTCCGTTGGGTGCAACGGGCAAAATGCTGGGAGCTATCTAATTAAAAAAAAAGTTTATTTAAAAAAAGTAAATATGTGTAAATATATAATAAGAATAGGAGCATTGGTAATAAAAATGAATACATTTTATGAGTTCAATAAAATACCTACCTATATAAAAATAATATAAATGATCGTCTGTGAGTGGCTTCAAAACGGCTTGATAATGCCTTCGGAAAGCGAAACAGCTGTCGTGCGTAACAATAATTACCCAGCAGAACTTTTTTTATAAATAAACCGATTTTTTAAATTGAATAATAATATTTGTATATATTTTTAATCATTGAATTTAAATATTTACAACTCTTAGAATGAAATATGAAACCGAAAAGTGACAGAAAAGAAAAATATAAAGGTAGCAGCGACTCAAACGCAGAACCTCATGGTTTATCCGGGACCATGCGTCCTAATCCACTGAGCTACGGCTACCCAATCCGTCCCGTCATCCTTATAGGCATCATACTTCTATTTCTTACGAACTGTTAATATCATCCGCAATTAATACACATATATTTTGGCTGCTATCTTTTTATGACTACAAGATTCTAACCCGAATTAATTTGTAAACATTAGATAGTGTCTCGAATAAACCTATCCGATTTTATTTATATGGGGCATCTGTTGAGCTTTTTCTACAAGTCTAGGCTTAATATTAATTAGGATTCTCCTGTATGTCACTTTCCGGTTTTATATTTCATTCTAAGAATTATTAAAATTAACTTCAATGATTAAAAATATATTACATTGAGGTTTATAAGCTTTAATAAGTAGTTATTCCAAAAAGAATCATAAAACAAAATGTTTATTAAAATGCTCGAGATCAACAAAAGCCCATATTTTGTGCTTAATGGTTCTTTAGTCAAATATTATTCCATAGCAATACAATCATATTTTTGAAATTAAAATATATTGTGGGAATATAAAACATGAAAAAAACGAAAAGTTTTCCAATTAAAATATTGTATAATATATTAATGAAATTTTCCTATTCGGTATTTTTGTTTTCTGAAATGATATTCGACCAAAATTTTATGTGAAGAAGATGTGAAAGAGGAAGATGGGAAAGTACTTGGCTATTCAGATCTTGTCACTAAAAACGGCTAAAGGTAGTTTCGACCAACTACAGATACTGGGAATAAAAATAATAATAATAAGAGTTAATTTCTATAGCGCAGTTTTGTGAAGGTTCACCTCAAGTGCGCTTTACACTAACTAACCTAATCCAATATTCTTGTAAAATAACAGATATATTACATAGTATATCTTTTATTATAGTATATATATATATGAAAATTAAAATAATGACATAAAATACTCATGAGCAGCAGACTCATTTACAATGCAAAATTTAGAATAAACTAAACGTATAAATAATCAAATTTAAAGTACAAAAATCCAAAGGAGAAGGGGAAGAAAATCTGCACAAAATAACCTACGAGGTGTGTTCAAAAGAAAAGGTGAATTTTGAATTTTCGCGGGCTGTGTACATTCGATTATCGATTTTTTTTTTATCTTGGTATACATATGTTTATCATATGTTAGCATTATCAGCCATTTTGGATTAGTGGTTTATTTTTGACAACTGGAAAGGTTAGTCACGTTTTGTGTGTTCTTCGATTTTTTTACTTTTTATTATTTTAGCAAAAAATCGAAAAAATCGATTTTTTTGATTTTTTGAAGAAATGCTGATAAGGACATTAAAAAAAGCAAATCTAAAATTTCACTTTAATCAGATTGATGATGCCCCAGAAAACGGATATCAAGTTCCGACCAAAACTGGGAAGTTCCTCCATAGGATTAACAAATTTTTTTCTAAAAAGAATCGATAATCGAATGTACACAGACCGCGAAAATTCAAAATTCACCTTTTCTTTTGAGCACACCTCGTAACCTAATATAATCAGAAAATAACATATATATTATATGCATGCGAATTAAAACCACAATTTATATAAATATTCACGAGTAGCATAGTCTCTTACATGAACATTTTAGCTATTATTACTATAAGAATTTAGAAGCTAAGGGTGTAAATAATCGAATATAAAGTAGGTACAAATAACAACAGAGCAAAATAATATTATATGACATTATATACATGGTTTTTCACTGGATACTAAGGGGATTGTATAAAAAGGAGGAGAAAACCGCAACTAGATAAGTTATGGAGGTTCAAAATAAAAAAAAATGGCCTGATATTCTATTTCTACGTACATGAAGTTATGTTTTATATTGGATAGGATTTTATGAAACAATTTGGTTTTTAATACCCGTTTGAACTCTACTAAATTCTGGATATTAACAATATTTGGGAGAAGCTTATTCCAGATGACCGGGATCTCTGAACCTAATGCACGTACATTTTGAAATAAAAAATAAAACGAACCCCTTGCTAAAAAAGTTTTGTAACCGGCCGTTGGATTTTTGTACGATTATTTTAAAGGGAGTCAAATAAACTAAGAATTTCGGAAGACAAATTTGATTGAAACAGCTTCTATTGAATTTATAATTTCCCGAGATTGCTCGCGAGTAGAATTCTAATTTTCTTTTAGTCCCTGTTGACAAACTTTTGGTGTCTCGTATTGACTCTTACTTTTAGCATAAAAAAGCGTAAGGATGAGATTTATGTATTTAATATCAATGGTATAAAAATATCATAAACAATAATTGCATATCACAGTTAACTACAATCATAAGAATATAGCACAAATAATTTTAAAAAATTAACTATTACATGTGGAATTAGGTCGTATAATGACACCAGAGAGTTCATAAAAAAAATGAAAGTTCATTTAATGTTTCTATTTTTGAAACTGATAATACATGGTGGAATTCCATTAAAGTTAATTTGTTTTGATTTAATTATTTTATTTTAAATTATCTGCTTCAGTTTTATTTGCCTAAATATTATATCCTGTTTAAAAAACTAATTTTAAGAACAGTCTAACTAAGTCTAAGCCGCCTGCGTTTTGTAGATTTACCTTAGTACGAGAAGTTATTAATTTTCCCGGTGTAAAAATAGCATGTGGGTTACATTTATAAAAATTAAATAATTTTAGTGCTGTCGTTTCGAGCTTAAATCAAGTTTATAATAAAAAGCCAAATATTTTGAGTTGAAATCTGCTTCGTTCATCCGAATTAACGAGACAGTCACATCTGGCGGCGGTTGATCGAAGGCCAAACACGTGTAAGTGAAGTGCGGTGGTTGTAAAAAATATTGTATCGGGAATTACCAGCTGTTTCTATTATTGAAACCTGATGAATACATGGTGGCAACTGGTTGCAGGGAATTCGATAATGCAGGAGCAATGAAGTGGACGACACGATGAAGTGCTCCTTGGATCCTGCTTTACGTGACCAACACCAATCCGACCCGTCACGCCACCAGGGGCGTAACCAAGACAAAGAAGATTTTGAGGGCTCTCTGGATAAATCCCACCGGCCACCATCCTCCCCCGCCGCTCCACCCTTTTAAGAGTGTTCTGTGTTATTTATCTAAAAATATGGATAATAATTCTTTGTCTTAGCTTAAATACATTCTTGAATATAATGGAAACAGTCACTCTATCATTTGTATTAGCGTCTTGCAATCGTAAGGAATAAATACAGTTAGCTTCTTTTTTTTCAATTTAAAAAAAAATAAATAATAATAATAATAAATTCGTAGAATAGACGTAATATAAGAATAGGAAGTAATATTTGTACAGCGCCCCTGAGGTGATTTTTCACAAAAGCGGCGCTATAAGAATCATCCGATTATTATTATTAAAATTTAATCGCCTTTAATGGGTGAAAGCCATAAAATAACAGCAACAAAAAATATGTGTAAGTCATTTTCTACTTGCTTTTCATCCGCTAAGTCTAGATTTTTTCCAAAATTTATTACACGATTTTATTCCCAGAGATTTATTTATCTGTTCCCCGTAGGACGGGCTGATTACTCTCGCCAACAGTTCCCACAATTCCCATGGCGTCGATTTTAAAAGGAAATTAATGGCAGTGCTCCGTGAAGCCTTTTCCCAGAAGTGCTAAGTGTTTCGGTGAATCATCACGTACTCGAATCTTTCTGCTGTCTAGTGTGGAGGTGGACTTGACGTGAGGTGATTAAAACAATGTTTAAACAGAAGGTTAGCGAATACGACAGCTCGTCGAGATAATTAATCAATCACGTTTAAAGTGGATTGGTGACAAAAATTGCTTGGTATATAATACGTCATTAAATGGCACTCGAGGTGAAGTATCACTAAAATGCTTAATGTAAATGTTATTATTCACCTAAATGACACCCCTTCTATTAATTTAGACATACCGACGAGAAAAATATGAAAAAAATGTAACATTTTTATGCAACACGTACAAAACCAACTATCAGTTACACTCAAATTACAAAAAAAAATCCCTACTTACTCCTTCCCCTTTAGTCGACATCTAAATATTCATGTGTATCATCTATATATACCATTATTTTATATCGTAATTTAGTTTTAATATATTACTGAGGTGGGAAGTGTACTTCCAAAATAGGTCGAGATTATTATATTGAATTGAAGCGGTTCTAAACAAATTCAACGTTGATATTATAATTATGACAAGCCACAAAGTAAATGCTTTTTATGAATAGAAAGTAAAATGCGTTTTGATCTTCTCAATTAATTATCTGCTATTTAAATTACCGTTATTATTTACACTATCGATTACTTTCTACGAAGTAGAAGGTATTTCTTCCTTCCTAAATAGAGCCTTTCGTCACATTGTGGTTCCCCAATCAACCCTAACCCCCCCCCGGATGTCATGGGGTGGGATTACAGAATTCCAGGAAAATTCATCGCAATTTTTCTTTAGTATTCTCGGATCCTAGGGTACGAACCACATACGAACGCTGTTCTCGTAAATCCACTGAACTGATCATCTCTAGACGAGTGATCTATGGATTTTAACGAAACTGATGTTCCCAATTTACCTATCCACATATAGTTAAAATAAATTGAGAAATAAGTTCTATATTTGAGAAGATAGAACTACGTAATATATACTAACAGAGTCTACGTTCCCGGCAAAATTAGCGTAAAATATTTTTCACGCGCGGGAAGTAAGAAGGGGGTGAGGCGGCAGTAGATGTCGTCTGAATCCTTCCAAACTCAACGATCGGAGTCATCGCTCCGCGAAGGGCTGGCCGCGGGGCATTTGAGTTACCAGCGTGCCTATCTCATTTCCTCAATGAGTTTTTAATATTAAAGAAGCCAATTTAGACGAATACAGATTACGACGAAATTGTTTTTTTTTAATCTTATCCAGAACATGTCCAGTCTTATAGGCATTTTGTAGTTATAATTTGAGATCCATTCCCGGCGGGCGCTTGTAATCGACTGAAGCCCGTGATATCTCTATGATGCCATGTTGTTCCCCTTATTTTGAACGTTAATGTTTACCCCGTTTGTATATTTCATTGAATTTAGTCTCCTTCAATGAAGGCAATCTTCCAAAGAAGCCACCTATTGACAATATATATTTAAGTGGTTAACTTTATATAGCGGCGTTTTGTGTAAAATCACCTCAAGGGCGCTTTTTACTTAGCTAAAATGGGGTGGTCTTTCCTAGAGAAGTTTGTTAATATACAAGGTGTGTTCAAAAGGAGAATTTTGAATTTTCGTGGGCTGTGTACATTCGATTATCGATTTTTTTTTGTTATGTTGATACACATATGTTTATCGCATGTTAGCATTATCAGCCATTTTGGATTAGTGGTTTGTTTTTGACAACTGGAAAGGTTAGTTACGTTTTTGTGTATTCTTCGATTTTTTTACTTTTGTTAAAAGTGGACAAAGAATATGTATTAAATTTTGCGTTAAAAATGGAATGAAGTGCTCCAACGCACTTAAAATGTTGACTGTGGCATTCGGCGAGTCTACTTTGTCTCAAAAAAAGTGTTTATAAATGGTACAAGCGCTTTACAGAAGGCCGAGAAGATGTTAATGTGGTCCTGGAGTTGCAACCACGTCAACAAACGAAGAAAACATCGAAACAGTGAAGAAAATGATTTTGGAAAATCGTCGAATCACTATTAGGGAAGTTTGTTGGCTCAAAAAAAGTGTTTATAAATGGTACAAGCGCTTTACAGAAGGCCGAGAAGATGTTAATGACGATGAGCGTCCTGGAGTTGCAACCACGTCAACAAACGAAGAAAACATCGAAACAGTGAAGAAAATGATTTTGGAAAATCGTCGAATCACTATTAGGGAAGTTGCGGAGGATGTTGGCATATCAATCAGCTCATGCCATGTAATTTTCTCTGATGTTTTGGGCATGAAACGTGTGGCAGCGAAGTTTGTTCCGAAATTGCTAAATTTTGAGGAAAAGAAACGTCGCATTAGTATCGCTCAGGAGTTGTTGAATGACGTCAACGACGATCCAGATTTGCTCAAAACGGTCATAACTGGTGATTAAACGTGAGTATATGGTTATGACGTCAAAACCAAGGCCCAATCTTCCAAATGGAAGCTGCCAGAAGAGCCAAGACCGAAAAAAGCACGCCAAGTTCAATATTTTTCGATATTAATTGTAGATATTATATTTACAGTTAGTGGTTGTTTCAGAGTGGTGGGCATGCAATTATAAAGTTTGATTGCGTAATACTTAAAGTGTTTTTGCCCATGGGAGGTGTGTGTTATCGGGATATTCAGGGTTTTATTTGTTAAGGAACTGGTTTTTAGTGTGGTTTGAGGTTGCATTGGATTATGAAGTTTGCGTTGGAAGCGGTGTAATAATACCGATTTGCCATATACTTGTTACATTGTCATGAAGTGTTTAAACGTTGGCTCGAAGTATGGGAGAGTTGAGTGTACTTCGGGTACGCAGACACGCCCACAAAACACTTCAATCGGTTTATCTATCCAGTGGTTAAATCCCTAGACGAGCTCGGGTTGTGATTTAAAAACATTTTTTTATATAAACAGGTACGATTTAGTATTTGTAGAAATGCCAGTTGGTAATTGAAACAAATCAACCTAGATGGCACTGTGACAGCGTATTGACACAGTGAGAATGGAATCGTTTATTTTTTTTAATGTTTTCAAACCATTAACTTTTCTAAACCGTCTTTGCGGTTGAGTGGTTATGATCCTTGGCTACGAATCTGGAGGTAGCGTAAATTTTAGTTCATTAAATTGTAAATAAATGAATTAAAAAAATACTTTGTAAACACCACTTTATTAATATACACAAATCAACATGTTTCGAAAGCGACGCTTTCTTCATCAGAAATATATAGAATACATATATAGTATTATAATACATACATGTATTTCCCCACCTTCCTCCTCCTCTTCTCCTTCACCTCCACTATACCTTCAGCTTCACAACATTTCCCAATTGGGGATGCCAGTCTCACTGGCTCCAGACGGTTGGGAGCAGTTGAGACTCTTGTGCGGTATTCATGTAAAAAAAAGTACAATATACAGTATTCTCCTGATGAAGAAAGCTTCGCTTTCGAAACATGTTGATATGCGTATATTCATGAAGTAGTGAATACAAAGTAATTTTTATATCATTTATTAATAATGACGTCACAAGGTGAATATCAATATTATGAAGAAATTATGATTGAATTCTTTCAAAATCATTTAATTTAAAAACAATATACCTCACTTTCCAGAATGGTAGATACTGTCAGTATCGCCATTCAGAATGGAAACGTTTCTTGAAATGGTTTTACCCGTGTTTGGTGGCCAGATATGGATAGTCAGGTACTTCTCCGCCTTCCTTCCTCCCAATTTCCTTAACCTCCTCGAAACCTTCAGCCTCACAACATACCCCGATTGGGGATGCCATAGTCTCACTGGCTTCAGACGGTTGGGAGCGGTTGGGACTCTTGTGTGGTAATCACACAAAAAAAATCCCTTTAAAGGCATAGAGCATAACAATTCATCTTTGTGTAATTGATTCCTTTTCAATTATATTATATAAAAAAAATTAAATTAAAATATTTTATTTATTTCACATTTTTGTGCTGTGGCCATGAAATTTATTTTAATATACCCACATTGAAATTATTACGCAGTTGATGAAACCAGTTCGCAAATTGATTAAATATGTTTTTTTTTAAAGTGGGTTAAACAAAGTGTTTTAAATGCAAAAAAAAAGAATATTTCCTTTTTAAACGATATTAATTTAGTAATAAAATATTATTTTCTTTAAACCACTAATTTAATAAATAAATATCTACATATTTCGAAACCAATGGTTCCTTCGTCAGGATAGAATTTAAACTTATATTAATACCCAATTATTTACCATATCTTATTGGTATTTTTGTCTAAGTATATGTCATTATTGAAAGAAATAAAAATTTCCTTCACCATACATTGTATCCTGACGAAAGAACGATCGGTTTTGAAACATGTAGATATTTGTGTATTAAAATAGTGGTTTAAACAAAATAATTATTTATTGCTTAAATTTAAATGATGCCACAAGTTGATTTGGGTTTATTGAAGAAAATATTAATTCTTTTTATTCATTTATTTAAAATATTTATTGTTTGGGAATTTACACATGTTTTACGGTAATTATATTACGTCGTTTAATTTACGTTTTATTATTTTATAGAAAAATATCAACTAGTTTCGTTACGCCTCACACGACATCATCAGGGTACTATAAAAATTAAAATAACAAACGAAAATAAATATGACGTTTTAAAAAATGAAAGAACATATGAGTATAAAGCATCATGAACACACTCCGAGTACAATTTAACCACGCTTATGGGGCGCTGTTCGGCCTCCCTAGGCGTTGCAGCGCTTCGCAGATGTTCACAGAGTGAAGGGTGCATGGGTTCGCTGCTTTGATGCGCCACAGTGTAGCTACCGGAGATCGTAAAACACTTTTCTCCAGGCTGTCGCCCAGTAGCAGGGCGCGCACCTACATCATAGATGGAGAATTTCCCTCAAGCCGCCGTAGTACAAGTGCTAAATATATTCTTCAATTTTTTATTTTTTATATTCTACTTCCTCATCATGTAATTTATTTTAATGTATTTTTTTTATATGGCAGACAGAGTATTGTACTCGCCACTTTGTTCAGGTGAAATAAATACATTATTATTATTATTATAAAGGAATAAAAATATTTTCTTCATTGTATTTTTGTAGATAGCAAAATGGTAGAACAAATGTCTATTATGAACATAATATGAAATTTTATATAAAAGTAAGACATATGTTTATTAATGAAAATAAAACAATAACTTTGTTTATAACCACGAGATATTATTTAGTTTTATTACGACCGACCCGTTTTGCTTAACACAAGCATCATCAGGGTACAAAAATAAACAGTTTAATTATGTACCCTGATGATACTTGTGTTAAGCGAAACCGGTCGGTACTAATAGAATTAAATAAAATCTCGTGTTTATAAACAAAGTTATTGTTTTATTTTCAAAATATGTCTAACCACAAAGTGACTGAAAAAAAAAGTATGTTTATTACTTTTAAATTTGCTTTTAATGTTGCCTTCCTGTTGTTAAGTCCCTTGTATTTTTTTAATGCCAGTAGGTTTTAAATGTGTGTTTCCATCACAATGGGAAACCGGGCAACGAACGAGAGAATGGAGGGCTGGAAGCATGCACCATATTATGCACATGTACTTGGTTTTCCCTTTGTTTCCGGATGTCGGTATTCATACAAAACACGAAGTTCGCAAGGTCCTTGATGGGCTCAATTCAATGGCGCTTTCAGTGGCTGAATCCCAACTCAAAACACAAATAATTGGGTGCTTGTTCGGGCGCGTAATACGTGTGCACAATACATACACGTGCGCATACATTTACGTATCGTGTACACGTACACAGCTCTCATTTTGATGCCAAACTCTGTATTTACGTTATAACTTGTATGAAATATTATATTGTTTTGGATAACTAATACGAGCATTTATAAACTTTATAATTTCGAATATGATGTGATGTACGTAAGATCCTAATTCGAAAATACATGATTATTATTTGCAGTAGGCACGTACAATTTTTTATTTTTATGTGACACCTAACAAGAATATATACAGAGCACATACAGGGGAACTATACCGCCAGCCGGTTGGGCAACGTTTTGAGGCGAATTGAGGAGGGTGCTATAAGAAGGGATTTGTTAATGGAGGCTTTGAAGAGGCCCGGATTAAATGTAGGAGGAAAGACGGATGCTACTAGCTCGTTCCACATAAGAGCCGATTTAGACAAAAACGAGTCGTTCTCATGAAGCCAACATCAACTGTGAACGGGTGTTCCGCTCGTGTCCGTCGAGTTTCACGCACATTCACCGGCGCGGAGGGGATCAACGCTGCTAGCTCCTTCGAGCAGGCTCCATTGAAATACCTCTAGAACAGACTCAGGATACCTATATCTGTACGTTAGAGATGCCAGTCGGTCTATTAACAACGTATTGTCAATCAGACGAACCGCCCTCTTTTGTACAGAATCAAGTAGGATTATCAAGTATTTGGGAGCTCCAGCTTAGAGGTGATTTCCAAATTCAACTAACATACTTGCAATTTGTATACGATTAGCAGTTGGTTACTAATGAAGAATGCTAGCCCTATACAAGACATCCAGTAAAGAATGAATTCCGCTGTTCTTACAGTAGTTGGTGATGTAACGGTTGGCATAGTTGCAGTTGATCGGGATTCGATTCTCGACCGTGGCAATTTTTTAAATTCAAATTTTGTATTTATTTATTTTTCACTTAATTAATTTAATATAATATTAAAAAAGTGGTGCTTACAAAGTAATTTTTAAATCATTTATTAACAATGATGTCACAAATGAATACCAATCTTTTGAAGAAATTATAAAAAAAACAACGTTATTATTTAATTTAAATATTATTAGTTAGTAAACATTCTATAGATTTTGAAATTTTCAGCATAGTGTGTGTGTGTGTGTATGTGTGTGTGTAGCGGACAGTTGTGAGTGCGCATTGATTAAGTTACAAGTAATGTTTTTTCTTAAATGACGGTAGGGAGTCAAGAAAAATGTGAAGATTTTTGAATTGCTATAAAGACTATTGAATGTTTGAAGAACCCGGGAAATTGGCGAATTGGCAGCAGCATTTGTTTTATTATCTAATGCGTAAAATAGTTTGTTGTGGCGGGTATGTCCATACGACTGTATTTACGTTAAATAGTTTTGTGTGGCGGATATGTCCATACGACTGTATTTACGTTAAATAGTTTTGTGTGACGGGTATGTCCACACGACTGTATTTACGTTAAATAGTTTTGTGTGGCGGGTATGTCCATACGACTGTATTTACGTTAAATAGTTTGTGTGGCGGGTATGTCCATACGACTGTATTTACGTTAAATAGTTTTGTGTGGCGGGTATGTCCATACGACTGTATTTACGTTAAATAGTTTGGTGTGGCGGGTATGTCCATACGACTGTATTTACGTTAAATAGTTTGGTGTGGCGGGTATGTCCATACGACTGTATTTACGTTAAATAGTTTTGTGTGGCGGATATGTCCATACGACTGTATTTACGTTAAATAGTTTGGTGTGGCGGGTATGTCCATACGAATGTATTTACGTTAAATAGTTTTGTGTGGCGGGTATGTCCATACGACTGTATTTACGTTAAATAGTTTGGTGTGGCGGGTATGTCTATACGACTGTATTTACGTTAAATAGTTTTGTGTGGCGGGTATGTCCATACGACTGTATTTACGATCTACGTCTATTAAGCTAACCGTTCTCAAGTAATATATCTAATACGTATTATTAAGAAAAACTTTTTCCTTTGTGAGGAATTTATGGTCGCCAGCTTTACCGTTCTGTCTGGGAAAAAATATTAAAAGAAATATTATTTTTTACGCAGAAATTCAAATCTAATTAAACAGTCTTTGTTGTCTCGGGGAACACTTTCTCGTCTCGTTTATCGAGTCGCTTGGACGTGCCCGACCCGAGGCATCCGTTATTATAGGAAATATTTTATGTCAGGCCTTCGGGGCTCGGCACTCTTGGCAGGGTGGAACTGGTCTAAGAATTATTTACAGTAGGGTAGGACGGGGCTAGTTTAACATGATTTTGTAAATTAGAGCTGACACTTCGCTGAGCTGACAATCGTTCGATAAATGACAAGTTTGAACCAAGTGGTTCAATTAGCCCCAACTGTGCATTGCATAACTGATACATCTTAAACGTAAATACATTTTATTAAATTAGTAATAGTTATTTTGTTTAAAACCATTGTATTTAATATGTAAATATCCACATGCTTCAGGAGCAAAGCTCCCCTTTTTGGGATAATCAATTTACTTACTAAAAATAATGACACATATAGACAAATAATTAGAAAATAGAACAAATTAAAAACACAAACAGATTTTATTAATAAGTGATGAAAGTAGGTAAGTAAATAATTGATAAAATACATTATTAAATAATATTAGAAAAAAAAAATATTAAAATAAAGATAAATACTAAGGCATAAAAAATAAAATAATAGTAGTTAATATTATTAACATTTATATTAATATTATTATAAATGAACTTATTAATGCGAAAATAAATTTAAGAGATCACTATTTTATAAAAAAATATTTAATCATCAATTTCTAAAATTAAAAATTTATCTAATTGTCAACCAGTTGTATTTGTATGTAAAATTTTACTTAATTTGGAGACGTAATACAATTTTACTATTAAATCATAAAGTTTAAAAACCTAATTAAAATAAAATTACCTGTAAAAGTACCTTTGTTATTTGGCATGTATTTTTAAAAAGAGTTGTTAATCTTTTTTTTTCATTTCGTAGCAAAAATCACACAAAATTCTCACGCATATAGCACGCTATTGCTATGATGAATAGAAAGGATAAAATGCTTCGTGGCGCTGCGTTCCCGCTTTCCCATCTTACTAGAACATCTTTAGAACTCGACGTAAGCCTTTCATTTCTGAAGATATTTGTGTGGCCAAACAAGCCCCTTAGTTCAACTTCACCCCACCCTTACCATATTTGCCACCTTAAACTCCGTATTATGAATACTGGGTAATTTTATTTCTATAAAATGCAACAACTTTGTAACATAATTTATCATTCGATTAATCTACTGTAACCTGAAAAATAGATTTAATTAAAATCAGTTTGAAAATGGCCTTAAACGTCGCAACAGCTGTCACAATAATAAGAACTAAAAAAACTCGCAGAACTTAATAATAACGTTATTATATTTGATTTACATTTAATTAAAAAAAAACGAAAAATAGAAAACAAAATTATATATGTGTCTCTCGACTAACGTTTTTAAGATAAACATATGATGCGGGACGAGATTCCGAAAGTGTTAAAAGGGATTAATTGAAAATTGTTTGAATTGACACTTAGCAGAACTGAAAACTAGCGAAAAAGTTTTTGTGAAAGAGTTAAAAATTCGATCTATAAATCATAAAATAAAATTTTAAAAAAAAGCTTGCAGCTTTGCCACATTAACATCAAAGCATTTTTATATCGATTTAGATTTTTTTTTCATATATTTATTCGTCAAATAACTTATGATGCCCGGCTTAACCAGAGAGCTGAATGATTTTAAATTGACTTTTTAATTGCGAAGTGCAAGTTTCTTCAACAAATTATTAATTAATTTGATTTAAAATTTAACAAATGCACAAAAATACTTTGTTTGCAATAACCAAAAGAGATTAATAAATTATTTCATATCTCAAAAAATGACGTAGACCTTCTTTTGGAAGTACCACCAATGAATACGAGCAATATGAACTCGGACTGTATTTCTTTTAAAAAGTTACTTCCTTTTGACTTACAATAATCTTGGTGTTACCATTCAATCGCCGTCATATTTTTCTACATTTTTTTCCAGATTGTATGTAGAAGCTTAAAAAACTCACGCACAAATCCAACCACTTTCTATAATTAACTTCCAAAATCATTTTGAAACGCTAAAGAACAGAGTGATTACTTCCCGTGGGAACACAATCACACGATTTAACACACTTACCAATTCAGTGATACACGGCAAAAACTTAACCTTAAATTTGTGAAAATAAATGGGAACACATTTAAAATATTTTTTGGGATATTAATTGAATTAAGAAATAAATAAAAAATTCAAAGAACATCGTAGATTTTTAAATAACCGTGGTTTTTCGGAATTTTCCAACCATCTAATTGAAAATATCATCCTTATAATCAAAGCACCGGCGTTAATATTCTACAGGAAAATTATTTTGGCATTATATTAGATAACGTAGAATCTTTAGTAATAAAGAAAACCGTTAAAATTTGAAGTAATATTCTTAATAATCAACGTAACTTGTTCTACGGTCCCACATAAGATATATTTCCCGTTATAATATAAACGTAAAAAATTATTTTGAACCATCAATTTTATATAAGAATCTTGACCAAGAGTTAAATAGTTTCAAATAAGCTAGCTCTACTCGATGAAAAAAACCCTACTAATGCATGCTTATACTGTCACATTGACGTAACAAATATACTCGTATCATCGAACAACACCGAATTATTTGTTCCCCAGATGTTGAATCCGTCTCATAGGCGTATAATATTGCGACGCTGAAGTTGAATTGTCACAATAAAATGGTAGGAACTGCCTTGTAACTGTCCTACAACAAATTCTACGTCGAAACATTATCGCTAGTAGTTCTATGTTTCACTTAAATACAATATTGCTTACATAATATTCTGGATCATCAAAATTACATATTTTGCTTTCATGTTGTGGAACTAATTTTTAATTAATTATATCCCCCACGCACAGGAACTCCCATTCTATAACATGTAGGTATATCTCTGTCTCACTGTTCCATAGTTTCGTTTTATATTTTGTCTCTCTCTTATTATACATTGTACGTCTCACCTATGAGCACTCTATGTATTTTAGTTTAGTTTTATTTTTTTCCTAACGAAGCCTGGGAAGCTTGACCCAGCTATTAAATCTGTATGTATGAAAATAAATGTTTATCTGTCTATCCTCGATTTTCTCGAAAATTACTTGACAAATTACACTGAAAATAGCACAGTTTGTTCTTATCAGTGCCGGAAAGGTTTAGAGAGTAGTTTGAACATAATCCAATATGTAAAACTGTTGATATAACATTTTAAAATTAGTATGAAAACATTAAACCCTCCAGGTTGTATTGAGGTTAACCCATAGATATACTACTCTGGGTAGCTGCAGATTACACATTTAAAAGGAGTGTTTGGGTAGAATAGAGGAAAGAGAGGGCGAAGAGATAGAGATTGAGGGAGGGATGAAAGGATACACATTTAAAATGGGGGGGGGGTGCAAGTTAGGTTTTTTCGATTGTTAATAATAGACTCATTATTATTAAGGGATTACTTAATGTTTTTTTTGTTTCTTTGTTTAGAGATAGTAATAGTCGTCACTTTCGCTGTCATATCAATTACGGTACTCAAACGACAGGCAAGAATTCACAACTTCATAACTTTCTTTAAAAAACAAATAAAAATCCCTAGCAAGGCCGGGTACACACCAGCTAGCTTAAAATAAATAGATGGTTCAAAACAAAGCGTTCGTTTTATTTGATAAATAAAAAAAATCCACTATGTCCCACGCAGCTTGTTTTTAGGTACTTCGGTTTTCTTTGTCAGTCCGTCTCTGGAATTTGGATTCCCCATAAAGTGTAATGGACAAGACGAGCCCTAATAACATTACCATAAAGTGCATAGAATTTACTTTGTTCTCAGCAATTCCAGACATTATTCTCCGCCACTGATATTAAATAGTCGACAATCCTCAAGGAGAAGTAATGAAATAGCGAGGTGTCTGTACAACCGTGGTGAATTCAGGAATTTAATCTAACCAACCGTAACGTCGTTTCTCCGCAGAGATAGGCAGAGAGGATGAATATCTTGACGGGTTCAAACTTTGGCAAGGGCAACAAAAAAGGTATTATCCATATGAGCTCGTACACACGCAGAATTTAAATAAAATAAAATTAAGCATTTTTGCATTGCAAATTATTACCGTTTTTCAAAGTCCACTCTCAATCTTTACAAAAAGGTGAATTTCTTCCATACACCAATATTAAAACTTTAACAACTTACGCACGGAAACTGGACTTCTTAAATTGTCAGACAGGAGAGCGTCAACTTACTCATTATTTTTATGCATAATCTTAAAATCTCTAATTGACAGCCCTGAATTGTTGGAACTCATTTTCATGAATATACCTGCCAGCTAAACTCGAAACAAAGATACATTTAGATGTAACAATTACTTAACTAACTAACTAACCATCACGCCGTTTCCCCGAAGGTGTAGGCAAAGTGGACAGACCCCCAAACAACTCGATCTTTGCATTTGCTTCATTCACATTTAAACATCGTCTCATACATATTCTTCTGTAATTCTGATTTTCGACATGATCCGACTTAAGTATTTGATTTACTTGATCGTGCTACGTCCTTCTCAAGCGTCCCCGACTTTTCTTACAATTCTCATTCACTTTAACTCCTTCTTTCATCATCCGCTCTAAATGTCATTATAATAATAATATTTATTTATTTGAAACACACATTATTTAACATCAACATTTAAGAAAGCTCTGACTGCCCAACTTGGAACAGATCCCGTTTTAGGACAGTGAAAATAACAAGTTTAGTTCATAGTAAGTGCCATTATAGAAAAAAATAAAAGGGAAAAGCTAGTATTGACATAGTATGGTAATATAGTATATCTAGAAAAAGTATAATAATTAAGTATAAAGATGTTATGTATATGTGTTTGATGGGTTACTGGTCGGTGCTATGAGGAAAAAAAAGAGTTTAAAATTGAGTACTAAAAAAAAAGATAATATTATTGAGTAATATTGATAAGATTGAGTTACGTATTACTCAGCTTTATGAGCCGACGACGAAACTCAGGAATGCAGCCCGAAGAGGATGCAGTAAATAGTAAATAATATATTAAATATATTTTATTCAGTAATTACAAAAAAACAATTTTAGATAAAGATGAGTGTCCCCGGGGGTATTTGTTTGTTTGTCTGTTTATTTGTTTTGTGTACAAATTTACAGCTTTATTCCAAGTATGATGAAACACTTGTCCTTAAAAATAAGAGAACGGTTACTGTCTGCATGGGATTTCGAAAAACCACCCCCATCCCCCTTTCCCACCCCTTAAAGCAGAATTTGGGTATGTGTTGATAGGTTTCCAAAGTGGTCCGTACGGACTCCTGGGTGTCCATATAGATTTGCAGGGGGTCCATGGCAGGGAGAAAACAAAGGGGGTCCACGAGATTTAAAAGGGGGTCCACGGATCGGAGTTCATTTAGACTGCACGCATAGTAAAGCACCGTAGTAAGTTTTGCTCAACAAGCCTACTGCGCTTAAGCAATTGTTAAACAACACGTACCCATTACATGAAATTGATTTACGCATTGGGTTTTAACCCGAAACCTCTGGATTCGTACCCGAGGATGTTAACCGCTCGGCCACGGAGGTTGTCGCTATTCAAATATTTATAGCCTAGAGCATTAAAATAAAAATTATTTCAAAACTATGTGTTCTCTTTGAGGTGAGTTTTGAAAGCTACGTAGATATTACTCAGTATTCAGTTGATACTCCCACGACATTACAAATAGATCCGCTCTTTCTAGATAATATATACAGGAAATCATAAAATGTTTTCAAGTGGAATGCATACAAGCCTTTGAAACGGCTTTCCTATGGAGCCTTCCGTGTATATGCGAATAGATGGGAAATAGTGAGATTTCATCACTCGATGCAAGGGAAATATTGTATATTCATCGCTCGGTGCAGATGAAATAGTGTGTGCACATTTTCATCGCTCGATACGGGGGAAATCGTTTATGAATTCATCTTTTATACGGTTACCGTTTTCCCAGAAGGGTATCATGTTGTATGAACGACGAAGTTCTTTCGAAATTGCTGCGTTATTTATGGTATTTAGGTCGCTTCTATAATAAAGTTTGATCGAACCTTTTGCATATTATATTAGAGACCTCTGTAATACTCTGTAATAGCCTTTCAATACATTGTTTTGTTTTAAAACAACTTATTGTTTTATGAACGTTTTCAATTTTTTAAAGCCATAGGTTTAATTATTTTTCGAAATGTAATTATAAAGAACTTTTCCTGCATTATTTTTTATTAAAAAAAAATACAATGCAAAAAGCAAACTACAAAAAAGCTACTTTTTTGTAGTTTGTATAATGGGAGTTTGTTATTCAAAAATCTAAATTTACAGTTCGTATTGATACAAGTCATAAGTATGGAAAACACCGAGTTATCCTAATCCCGAATATGGTACCCGAGGTCTGTCTGCCTGCGGCTAATGTACAAACGTCCGGTTTTAAATTCCGGGAATTTTGCAGTCACCAGAAGAAGCGAGCAGTTAAGGGGATTATCTCGGTCTGCAACAGCGAACCAATTACAAGCCACCGAGGTATAGTTCGGAGTTCACGAAGGAACCGGATTTGATTAAAAAGGGAGACTTTGGCCGATGCAAAGGTAGTGGACAGAGACGAGTCAGTGAAGACCGTCGAGCCAGTCGTGGTAGTCGAGACTTCCGTCTCCTAAAAAGCAAGCGGGCCGCTTGTCTTCCCAGCTCGAAACGCTGTGGGAAGAAATATCGAACGACTCGGCAGGAACCGTCGAACCCCAACGCCCACCGTTCGAGTGCAGTCGAGTGCCTTTCGCCTCCTTTCCTCCGGCGCCGTGATCCCATCAAACCGTATACCCGCAGCCGTAGGAATCACCACCAGACAGCAGTCGAGCGCTCCTGGCATCCTGCTGATCATCCTCTTGAACCGTCTGAAACCGGACGTCAAGCGAAAGCCGAACCGCGTGTCCGCTCGGCACCAAAATCTCCCCCTACCGGAAGTACCACCTACTCTCCGAAACTTCCAACCCCAACATCGAGACGACTGGTAATCTCCCACTGGACCGTGTGCAGATTCCCCGTAGAAACAGTTCGTTTAATTAAGTGAAACCCATAATACCTACCAGTTAAGAATTTGTTTTACATTGTCAATTAATAAAAAAAACTTGACACTCAACTAAGTTACATGTTTTCTACTGAACCCCAATGACCCCATCATGTCAATATGTATAAAATAAAAACATAGAAAAACATATGTAACAAACTTAAAGCATAAATATTTTTTCCAAGAACTTTACTCAAAAATATTTCTACAAATATATTAAAAAAAAAAAAAACATAAACGCAACAATAAATCGCACAGAAAATAATATTTCCTTATCATCTAATATAAATAGCTTCTTTCAACTACCCAAGTTTTTAATATGTTTACTAACTGTTTAGTTTTAATACAGTTTTTTTTATTTCAGCCGGTAACATATTTATACACCTAGGAATCGTGTGATCTAAAGTTCTTTGTACATATTTGTTTAAATGCTTAGGAGATTAATCCTTCATTACAATTGAGATGAGTATTGTAAGTGTGCTCTAGTATATTTGTATAATATATAGGATTATTAATGTGCTGAAATATAATTATGTACCACAGAATTGATCTAACTGAAAGAATTTAGAGACTGATAAAAGCATGGAATATTACTACTCTTAAAAAGTATCTTCCATAAGAGATCTAGGAATCCTCGACGTACACATTAACGAAATTAAGTGTAAATCATTCTAAATGATGGGATTTATTCACAGAATATGTAAACCATTCAATGACCTTTAATCAATTCTAACCCTTTACAGCTTCTTAATTGGAATTAAACTGGTATCCGGAAGTTTTATTTGGAATACTCATTACCACAAATATTAAAAACACAAAACATTTCTGAATCTGGTAAAAATAAGCTAAAATTTTTATATTTTAAATGTGGTTTACATGGCCATCTTAAATCATACGACGTACGTCTTGAATACTTCGACATTAATTGACTTAAAATTAGAAGACAAATGATTGATTTAATATGTTTATACAAAATAATTGACAGTCATCTAGATACTATATTTTGACTTAGCAGTATTGAAATAAATGTACCTAATTCCTATTGTTTAAGACGCCATAGCACACTCCACCTGAATACTTTCAGAAATAATATTCTCTACTTAAGTCCTCTGTCTCAAGTGTGCTAATGTAGACATTTTCATCGATATTTTGTTAGGAAAAATGTGCCTGCTATTACTTAAAAAATATGTAACAATGATTCGGCTAAATATATTATGTATCACTCGTGCCTCTCTTTGAGTCTTTTGTTTCTATTGTATTGTGTATATTAACTGAGTTTTTAAACTGGGTTGTTCTTACGTAAGTGTGAACATTTGTAAAAACCGAGTATAAATAAATAAATTAGTAGAAATAATTAAAAAAAATGTAAATTGAAATTAACTTATGCTATTGTACACAGCTAATAAATAAAGTAAGTTCGATTTTGGAATAACTTATTGAAGTGTATAAACCTCATTGCTATAATCATTTTATACTACATTCTACAGAGACGGACTGGGGTAGCCGTAGCTCAGGGGATTAGAGCGCAAGGTCCTGGGTTCGATTCCCAGCCGCTGCCGTAATCTTTTTCTTTTATGTGTCTTTTCGGTTTCATGTTTCGTTTTAAGAGTTGTTAATATTATATTCAATGATTAAAAATATATTTTCATATGAAGCGGTAACTTGGTGATGTGACATTATAATTTAAAAAATAAAACAATAAATTTGTTTACATCTCTTTTATTTACACTTTAGCCGACCGGGTTTCGCTACTACCGTAGCCTGTTTGTATCAATATATAACACATGTGTATCTTAGTTCATAGTTTAGTTGTATACTGCCCTGAAGAAGCTACGGTAGTAGCGAAACCCGGTCGGCTAAAGTATAAATAAAAGTGATGCAAACAAAGTTATTGTTTTATTTTTTAAATGATTAAAAATATATTACAATGAGTTTAAAAGCTTCAATAGGTTATTCCAAAAACGAATATTAATCCTAGACTTGTAGAAAAAGTCAACAGACATCCCATGTAAATGTAAATATAAATCGAATAAGTATATCCGAGACACTATCTAAAGACTGCAAATAAATTCGGGTAGAATCTTGTAGTCATGATAAAAAGGTAGCAGCCAAAAATATATTGGAATTAAGCGAACATGATATTAACAGTTCTTAGAAATCGAACTATGATACGGATAAAAATGACGGGACGGATTGGGGTAGCGGTAGCTCAGTGGATTAGACCGCAAAGTCCCGGATAGCCAATGAGGTCCTGGGTTTGAGTCCTAGCTGCTGTCGTTATCTTTTTCTTTTCCGAGTCTCTTCAGTTTTATATTTCATTTTGAGAGTAAAAATAAATATGTACATAATACATTCAAAGCACTGCGGAAAGAGATGGAAAAATGTCCTTTGCAGGTTCCTGTAAACCTGTTAAAGATTAATTCAGTCTGTTATTATGATTTCCACCTAGTTTTTTTAATAGAATCTATTATATATCAGAGCGGAGGTGATCGCGGTGGAATTGGATATTGGGAAAGGCATTGTTGGGGATCTTTGGGGATATGCACGGTTATTTTGGGGATGCTATAGTCCCACTGGCTCCAGACAGCTAGGAGGAGTTAGGACTCTTGTGCGGTATTCACATTAAAAATAATCAGTAAACATAAAAAAATATAATTAAATAATAATTATAAATTATAGTTTAAAAAGGTCCGTAGTGAGATTAATCCACATTGTGACGACGTATTTATATGATTTTATTTACTCCCACCCTATTCTGATTTGGACGGGTTCTAAAAAATAATGATTTATCAACCGATTTAGTTAAAAAGTAATTAAAATTATCTATTCTATGAGGTTTTTACATTTATAATGTGTTTCCCCGTATTTAAATGATAATGTTTTCTTAATTGTTCTATTTAAATGTGTTATATTTTTTTGATAATGTATAAACTGCTCAATGCGCATACATACGGGGAAACACATTATTAATATAAAAACCTCACAGAATAGAGAATTTTAATTGTTTTCTAACTAGATGGGTTTTATCGATAATAAATCAGTATTTTCAAAAACCCGTTCAAATTAGAATGGGGTGGGAGTGAATAAAATCACATAAATAAGTCGTCAAAATGTGGATTAACCGCAGTTTAAAAATGGAATTGAACGCCGAAACAGCTGTCACAATAATAAAAACTAAAAATCCTCACAGAACTTAATAATAACATTATTAAATATGATTTACATTAAGTCAAAAAAAATAAATTAAATGGAGTTCTATGTATTAAAAACAAAAACAATTAATCGGTAGTAAGAGATTATGTTATGAATTAATTACGTAATTTATAAGTACCGTTTTGTTTTCATCACTGCTATTGGAATATGACGCCTCCATTACGACGATAAGCGAAGAGCAATATCAACTATCAGAGAAGATTGCATATTATGCACTTGTGAAGATCCTAAAAGTGACGTCATTAAATGCTCAACGATTAATAAATTAAATGATAGTGATAAAACTGTTTTTACTGCAGCGATTACAAAATCGATTATGTTTTCAATACGGAAACATACTCCAAATTAAAATATATATATATAATGACCTTCAAACTTAAATGCCAGTATATTTAATTTTTTAAGTAATTTTTCAAGGCCGCCAAAACGCTCCAAATCTATTGCAGGTCGGTTTTTGAGGTTAAAATTTCAAATGTCAAAACAAGGATGAGCTTTACCGTACGTACTTTTATATTATATTTATAGTAAATCATAACTAAACATGAGTAATAACATCATGTACCTTTTTAGAAACTTTAATTCGAAGAATAATAATAATATTGAGCTTTAACATTATCAAAATATCCATATTGATAATTGGTTTGCTCATGAATGCTCTAATTTTGGTTATTAATAATAGTTTTTTTTATATTGAATAACAATTATGGAGCTTTAACATTATCAAAATATCCATATTGATAATTGGTTTGCTCATGAATGCTCTAATTTTGGTTATTAATAATAGTTTTTTTTATATTGAATAACAATTATGGAGCTTAAAGTCTCCCAAATTAAGTTTAAATTTCACCAAAGCTAGAAAAATACGAAATACAAAATAAAATCGAAAATTAAAAATCTCTACACTAATCCAAAAACAGAATACACACGTGACGTCAGATGTGCCAAATACAATGGTACCAACATAACAAGATGTTTTGATGGGATGATTATTTATACACTTTTAAGTAACGATTTATAAATTCTATGTATAATTATATAATCAGAATTGTCGTTTGTTAATCTACATGAATATATATTTTTAAAGATATAATATTTTTCACTGGAGTTCCTTATTTTGGTCCCACAGTATTATCGATCATAATGGCTAACTAAACAATCACGCTGTTTTTCATGTTGGAAGGCAAATAGGATGGATCCTAGTCTTGGCACACACTCCGCGCTTCATTCACATTCCTACATCGTCTCCAGTAGCAGTTCGTGGCCTATCTAACGGGGAGTTCAATCAGAGATTAAAAAAGGTAGAACAAAATTCTAAACTTACTATTTTTTAAAAATAGTTACTCCACACAGGAGGCCATGACGGAAATAATTTCCCTCAAGCCCTTGTCATCTTTGGGGATACTGTGTGGAGGGTCTTTTGGAGGATAGGAAAGAGTTACTCTATTGTAGGAAGGAGGAAACATAGTGGCAGACAGAACATTCCACAGCCGAGCTGTTGAACACAAGAAAGAGTCGTAGAAGCAACCCGTTTTCTATTGGAATAACTTATTGAAGTTTATAAACCTCATTATAATATTTAATCATTGAATAAGATAATATTAACAAATCTCAATGAAACACGAAACACAAAAAGACACAGAAAGTAAAAAGGAAACGGTCGCAACTGAAACTTGAACCCAAATCCTCTAATCTTGCCAGGACTAGCGTCTCTACCAATTGAGCTATTTGTTAATATTATCTTTTTTTATTTCAGAAAATAAAATTACGTTTTTACTCATTTAAATAGAACGATTACCTAAATAGATGCATTAAAATTTTATACATATTATTTCATTTATTTTTAAATCTATAATATACCTAGACTTTTTTTTATTAAAATCGTCTGGTCCTCCTCGTAGCTAATTGATTGCTTGCCATATTGTGTATGTATGGTGTATAAATGGATGTTATCATGTTGTCGTGTAAAATGTGGGTGTACTTGTGACGTTTTAATGAATTCTGTGTTAGCATGTATGAGTTTATTATTTGAAGAACCCAAGGCAAGAACCCGTTAACTAACATTTTTAACAAATATAGCTAATATTCTCAGTAAAATAAATTCGGTACGCTCTATCCGATGGACATACATTTAGATCTTGAAAGTGGCTAGAAAATGTCAAATTGAAAGGGTTATACATGTTAACTGCACATTTTGTTGGAACTCAAATATTTTTTTAAAGGAAAAATATGTTACTTCAATAATAACATGTTCATGCCATTCTCTTTGATCGAAATCCTGTGGTTAACATCCACTCTGTGCCCTGTCACTCTAACGTTTCACAATTTTGGTATACTTAGTATATTCCACCTTCGATCGCAATATGCCTTTAATGTTGAGTGACATAACGTTAGTTTGGCGTCCGCATTTGACTCCATCCAGTAATAAATAGTACGGAGATGGTGGATTTCTGAAATGGGTTCTATATTTGTTGGGGTATAAAATTGTATGGAAGTTATAACAATTATTATTAGAAACCTGCTAAAAATCCTAAAGTAAAATATAATCTTTCCTGTGAAAACTGCAGGTTTAAATGCAGTTCAATGTTTCGATTTATTCTTTGAATGCGGAAGTACAGTATGCCTTATTACTGAGTAAACGAAAATGCAAGGCATATCAAGGTTCTGCAACGACAAACGATCCTGCACTATTTTTACTATTTTTTTTTCTTCAAATTTAATCATTTATTTTATTTATTTATAAAATTTCACCGTATTAGTGAAATATTATTAATATTGAAAAATGTCATTATGGATTTGGAACAGTAGTGGTCCTAGAATTGATCCTTGCGGAACTCCATAATTTGAATTTGTTAAATTTTAAATTTTTGAAATAACTTGTTGAAGCTTATAAACCTCATTGAAATATACTTTTGATCATTGAAGATAATATAAGCAAAGGTACAGAAAAGAAAAAGATAACGGTTGCAGCTGAGAATCGAACGCAGGACCTCGTGGTCTATCTGGGACCCTGCGCTCTAATCCACTGAGCTACGGCTACCCTAATCCGTCCCTTTTTTTATCGGTATTATACTTCGTTTCTTTGCGAACTGTTAATATCGCCTTCAATTAATTCCCATATATTTTGACGTCTAACTTTTAAAGACTACAATATTCACACCTGAATTTATTTGTTATCATTAGATATTGCCTTGGATATACCTATTCGATATTATTTACATGGGACATATATATATTTAAAACTTATTGAAGCTTTAAACCTAATTGTAATATATTTGTAATCATTGAAGATATTATTAATAACTCTCAGGATGAAATGTAAAACCGAAAAGACATAGAAAAGAAAAAAAGATAACAGTAGCCGTTGGGACTCGAACCCTATCATGGATCCTGAACTCTAATCCACTGAGCTACGGCTCATTATCTTCAATGGCATATTATCTACAAAAAAGGGAACCTCTTAACCATGGAGATCGTCGAAGTTCTCCAAGTTTACGCATTTCTCTACATTGTTTTTGATTATTTTATCATTAATGATAAATTTATTCCACGATTTATTCGACGTGTTTGATTTGATTCCTATTATAGGATATTATTCATTAAATTCCAACTTTTTTTAATGCTAATTTTTGCACTTTTAAACGTTACCGTAGTATTTTAAAAAAATATGTATTATTTTTTTTTTCGTAACTTTATTTCGTACTTTCAGGTAATTTGTTTTCATTAATGAGTTGTAATGATTTTGTTTTTAATGAATAAAAAAAAAATTACTAATTTAGCTGGCGATGTATATTTAGTTTAATGCGTCGAACAGTCCGAGTGCCTTCTCTCTTAATTAATGTTGCGAATTTTGGGGACAGAACATTTAATTTTGAATACGCATTCTTGGAAAGACTTGCTGTCAGGAACAGCTTTTGAAAAAAAATAAGATACCTACATATAATAGAGGTGGTTGAATCACCGAGCAATTGAGGCACAGAGCAAATATTACATTGATTACGCAAGGAGAAGAAACTGACCGGTCGGTGGCTGAGTTGGCATCTCGTCTGGTTCTCACCCAGGCATCGTGAGTTCAATTCCTCAAAAACCCGAAAATTTTGTGAGAGTATTTATTTTTATTCTTTATGTGACACCTCACAAGAGCGCCCCTGTATGTACAGAGCACGTATAGGGTAACTATATCGCTACCCGGTTGGGCAACGTTCTGAGGCATGTTAAGGAGGGGGCTGAAGGAAGGGATTTGTTAATGCGGGCGTTGAAGAGGCCCGGATTAAATTTTGAAGGAAATACAAATGCCGGTAGCTCGTTCCACATACGAGTCGATTTACACAAAAACGAGTCGGTTAAACGATCTGTTCTCATGAAGCCGACATCAACCTTAAACGGATGTTCCGCTCGTGTCCGCTCCAGCCCAGAGGTGACTTCCAAATATTCACTATTGAAGAATCTGGTAACCCTACAGATTTATATTTAGTTGACCCTTTTTATAAATATTTTGTAGTTTGCTTACCACAGTCAAAATCACGCCAAACAAGCGTGGACGGCAGTGAACTAGGCTGGTGCCAAAATGGGTGCCACGTGACCTTTGCCTCCAGACGTCGAAATTAATGTTACTTAGGGCAAGTCTATTAATTCAGACGTCAGTGCCAAAAGGCTATAAAGATGAGCATTCACTAACCTTAAGAGTTATTTTGTTTATGTTTGTATTTAAAGCAGTACAGTCCATGATAGCTGTTTGTTTAACAAGCTCCCAAAGGGCCCACAAACTCCAATAGCTCGAAAGGCTTTGAAGCAGAAAATGGATGATTAGGTACCTCGAGAAGTTTGCGCTTTGAGTATTAATAATCTCGTCTAGTTTAATGTTTCAAAGACCATGTCATGTCTGATTACGTCTAAAGGGAATTGACATAATAATCCAGCCTCCTTCAACGGAAGCAATCTTCCCAGCAAGCTGTCCACTGATGTTCTCGGGTGACCAGTACTTCATGGAATCCAGGGTTAAATTAGCCCCTCGGAAGCTGGATACAGCGATATTAGATATTTATGTTTGATTTTATTAAATTTTTATTAAAATCAGACAAAACGGATGATTTTCTTTCAAAATCTTATTATTATTAATTTACAATTTACGGTACTAACGCCCGTTCTTCCCACCCCTACTGAGCAACTGTTGAGCCGAAATTTTGCCTCAACACTGTTCAAATGCGCAAATACGCTCTTCCCAACGAAATTCTCGATCAAATTTAGGATCAATTTAGGATATCTATTTTTGTGGATTAAGTTCCCCTCAACAGAGGACTAGGTATAAAAGTGTCAAAATTGAGAACAAATGTCAATGAAATGTCAAACTTATTTTACTTAATATAAGCTAGGTTTTTTTATTGATTTTCACGACAGAAAAACGTCTAATGTAGGTCTATAATAGTGGGCGTAACTCATTTATACACTATGAAAGTGGGCGGGCACCTCCAATTTAGGAGCGAATGCTCAACAAAACACTTGGCTGATCGGTGCCTAAGATTCATCATACAAAAAGTTTGGAAGAGCGGCCGTTAGATATCTTTATATAAAATAATACATATATTCGTATGTATAATGACATTAAATCTTTAAAACAAAAATTTTCATAATAATCTAATACACACTATTTCTACTTATAAAAAAATAAAACATAAATAAAAAAACTAAGTCTCTGTAAACAAAGTAATATTTTCTTCAAAAGATACGTAACCACTTTGTGGCGTCATAATTAATAAATGAATAAGAATTACTTTATTTAAACCACTGTTTTTAATATATAAAGCCTGTCTCTAATAAACAATTAGCAAACTCGGAATAATTATAATTTCGTAAACAGAGTTCATGTTCCCCGTTGTGAGTTTTCATCGGCAATTACGATTATCAATTTCAAAACTTCTCTACGATTCTCCAGATCATCTCTCTATACATTTTCTTTCTTTTTATTATTATTAGTCACACATGCATTCATTAGTCATCCCAGATAAAATTATTAATATATTGTATGGACATAAGTAATAGGTATTGTAAAAATGTTAATTTTAATGTACAAACCTTATCATTTGAAAAAAAATGTACTGTGTATGTCAAAATAAATAAATAAAATAAACCATAGATTTAATTTAAATTGTACCAGTCTGAAGACGTTAGTTGTAAGGTAAAACCGGTCTGGTGTGAAAGAGTCAAGTGGAAGAAAGTTACAAAAGGTTTTAAATAAAATTTAAAAAAATTGTATTACAAATTTCTCCATTGGATTACAATAATAAGGAACTCAAATAAAAAATATAATGCCTCTAAAAATATACATTCATATAGATCAGCAAACACCGATTCTGAATATACGAATTTTAATATATCAAATACCATTTGAAGTAAAATTTATAAATCGTTATTTAAAAGTGAATAAAAACTCATCTCATAAAAACACCTTGTTATGCTGGTACCATTGAATTTGTAACATCTGACGTCACATGCGTATTCTGTTTTTGGATTAGTATGGACATTTTTGTTTTTCGATTTTGTTTTGTATTTTAAATATGTATTTTTTTAGTTTTTAAATTAAACTTAATTTTGGTAATTTTAAGCTCTATAATTGTTGTTCAATAAAAAACTATTATTAATTCAATACCAATACTATTATTATTCTTAGAGTTACAGTTTCTAAAAATGTTTATAATTTTATTACTTATGTTTATTTATGGTTTACCATTAATAGAATGTTAAATTATGTACGGTAGATCTCATCTTTGTTTTTAAATTTGATACTCTAACCTCAAAATTGCTTAAAACTGATCGGCCATAGATTTGGAGCGTTTTGGCAAGCTTTGAAAAATTGAAACTTTTAAAATTATTTTCACTATGAAAACTAAAAAACAATGGATCGGATGTCCTTATTAATGCAGTAACAATAAAATTTTGCATTGATATCAAACATTTCAACAGTATCAGTCTATAACACAGCCAACTCGACACTGTTGCCAGAATACGAGTTTATTCCGTCCTCGGCGCACTTGATTTGTGAACACAATGGTTTTATCATGTTCCACATGCTAATCGCCCGGAATTAGCCCAGCGTCAGTACTCTTGTAATTACGCGTTCTGATAATGAATTCCCTGACTCAACGCACTAATCTCAAAAATATGTATGTCGATGCTATTGCACGAATAAACCGTGGGTAGCCAGAGGCATCGTAGTGTGAGTCACCAGAGATGGCAAGGATAATAAAATTGCCCCCAAAGAAAAAAGGTCATTTCGCATTGTGTCGATTTTCTTTAAATGAGAATTTTTACGTTTAACCAGTGGTGAAGTCAGTGGTTTGATTTCAAATATATGAAGACGCATTAAGACGATGTTCCATTACATAAAAGTTCATAGATATAATATGATTAGTATCGCTACGACTGCTACGATTGCTACTATCTCTACGGTTTCTACAATTGCTACATTGTTACGGTCGCACGATCAATTGCTTCGGTTGCTACGTTTACTACGGTGTTACCATGGTTATGCCATTTCTTCAACATTAACTTTCGTTATTGTGTTTAATTGGAATAAGTCCATTTAATTATAGTATTTTTTTTTTAATTAAAGTAAATCAAATTTAATAAAATCAATATTAGGCTCTGCAAGAATTTTAATTTAATTATCCATTCCCTATCATATATTTTATGGTGTGTGAAATGATTTATTAATATTTTCGGTTTAAACAGATTTACTAAGAAAATAATTGTGATAATTAAAATTATTTTTTCTGTCAGATACTTACAGCTGAAATCTGCTTTCTCCGTTTTTAATAATGGTTGGTTTTTCTTAATTGTTTTATAATGACGTGAATGCTATTTCAGACAATGAATTTAAATTGAGTGGTAAATCCCTGAATTATTGAAAGAATTATATTGTTTAGGTTTCGTAAAAATACTAAGAAGTGGAGAATAGACGGAGAATAAGACAGATAATCAACAATAACTGTATAAATCGATGGTTTAGGACAATCTTGGTGGGTGAAAGAAAACATTTTTAAAAAATCTTCTACCTTCTTCACGATGAGCACGTTTATTCACGATTGTATTTTTGATAATTAAAAAATGACCTGCGGCGCACAACCTCCTTGCGCGATTTATGTCGTTATCAAAAGGGGCCGTTTGAATATATAAACTACCTCAAGTCCGCTCCTGTGAACATGACACGAAAATGAAGTGATGATAAGGCTTGCAGGGTTTTCTGATAAAATGTTCTGAAATTGATGGTATTATTGTGGACCTTTCAATTGCGCCATGTTTAGTAACTAGATCTGAATAGCCAAGTACTCGCCAACTTATTTTGGCCTTACAACATTATTCAATTGGGGATGCATTGGCTCCACAGGCTCTGAGTGGTTTGAATTTTTAATTAATTATCACATGATACAGGCGATAATGAAAATACCGTAACTTTTTATTATGTAAGAGGAATCATCGTTAAGATTTATAAATCATAAATTTCATATATACAGTTTTTTCACTTTGCTGTAAATAATGCGTCCACTGTTCTATTTTTCCTTTTTTATGAATGATAATTAATAAAACTAATGTGTAGGGGAGGGTAACCGGAAACAAAGTATTTATCTAATAATTACATTTCATTTTATCGCTTAGGCACGCAGCACTTACTCGTATATAAACGGTGGTTTTACAATTTGGTTGCTAAATACGAACTGTAAGAAATTTCCATAGAACTGAAAAAAACCCAGTGGCTTTAGGTTGATAAATAAATTCAGAGATTTCAAAAGCTAACTGTGATCCCGGAAAATGTTATTTCATGGGTTTTTCATGATTTCGTAAAAAAAATTTGTTGTTCAGATTATAGAACTGTTTATTTAATAAATAATTATTAAATAAATAATAAAAAAATATTGATATTTATATGTTATAAACAGAGGTGTTAACAAAGTTATTCTAATTAATTTATTAATAATGATGCCACAAAATTACTGTAAATCTACTGAAGAAATGCTTATTGAATACTTAAGTCTGGTCTTTTCATTCGAAATAAGTATTAGGGGATGATGTATGAATATTAATAAAGACATCATTTTTATATATTTTTTTATATTGGCGGACCATTGTCCAATTGCACTAAATACATAATGCGAAATAAGACAAACGAAAGTCATAGAAAAATAACAGCAGATACATAATACATGAATGAAGCAATGACAAAAATATGCAGTTGAGAGAAAATTTAAGTCAAAGCCTGAATAAGGTTTTGGTGGTGGAGTCCATGATGTTAGACATATTATTAATTTCTTCGAAGTTACTTTTTGAAAAGCCTGAAAAAAATAATTTAGACTGATACCAAAAATTTCAAGGACCTGGCTTGAGTTAACAAGTCTCGTTATTATGGACAGTCCACCCACAATTAGTGGTTAAAACATAAAGTTTTGATGATTATTTTATTCTACCATGTTGTTTATGCATGACAGTCATTTTTTTCTGTACAAAGGCATTATCACGTCAATCAGATGGTTCCACATCTACCTTTTACGTTCTTTCTCTTTCTTCTCTTTATTATCCATTAACATTATCCAAATCTGGGATTTCTTAGTTCCCCGAATAATGGGCAGTCGAGACTTGCAATGTCAAATAGAACAATGCCATTTCTTCGCAGGGGCAGAGAGAATGAACCGCTATATAAATGTTCTTAGCGCACACTCCCTGGTTCATTCACATTCACATTCATACAAAGTGGCATTTTTCTTTTAAATCGTATTTCTGCAATAAACTCCCATAAAAAAATATACCAACATAAGGCAAACTAGTATTATAATTTTACCACACTTTAAAACAGCGCGCTATTCAAATTCCGTGCTAAAAAATCCACCCGTCCATATTAATACTGTTCGAGGGGGAGTTCGAAATGAATTCTATACGTGCGTTTTGAATTCAGCATCTATGGAATTTTTTATTGTAAGAAATAATTTATACTATCCCATACTCGTGGCGCTTCAGTGGCATATCGTGCGAGCATTCAAACATTTAGGATTCTGTTACTTGCCCGGTTGCACAGCGACTATGAGATTTGTTGACACCGATAATCGATAGATTTTTTCTGTAATCATTGTATTCTAGGTTGTTATTAAAATAAGTTTTTTTAATGAAGATGTTACCTTTTCATAACAACAATAAAAATGTTCACTTTCCTATGTTTTTTTAGATTATCGTACATAAAACAATTATTTTTATAACCTAGGATAATATAATAATTAGATGTATCATGTTGTTAAGTCGCTGATCTCTGGTGCAGTAATATTATGTTGTTGGGTCGCTGATCTCTGGAGCAGTAATATTATGAAATTCTTTTAGTATTATGAAAAATATGAATAATTATGGAAAAGACCAACAGAGGATTTGCAAATGGGGGATTTTTTTCCCTTTTTAATCTCCTATTGAACTGACCCTAGAGATGACCCGAGGCAAGTATTTGATTTCCTTTATCTTGTCATGTCTTATTCGTGCATCCCTTACTTCAACTTCCACTATTTTTCATAATACTAAAAGAATGAGTATCAATATCAAATTATCCATTCTATGACTTCAATGTCCTGCGGAAATTTTTAAGAAATGGTATGCTAATAGGCAGGTTAACAAACAAGCCAATTACCTGTTTGTGGCCACCGGTAACTTGCTAACCCGATTTCCATGTACCATAATCTCCTACCCATTCCCATAATGGCCTGTGGCCTGTGGCTATTGTAGTCCGTTTTGCGGAACGACCCCTAACCGATCCCAACCCGAACTTATTCCCAACTTGTTGCGGATTCAAAGGTTTTACGCGCAAATCTACTTTTGGGTTATACCTACACTAGCGACCAAATTATTGTAAGCGATATTACACATTTCAAGTTTTTATCAAAGTTCTAAAATCTCACAACTTTGTAAATCAGCTTAGTTTGATTTATTTTGTTCAAGTTTAACTTGTAGAACTTCAATTTTTTTTATGATAACTAAAATGATTTAGTTAAAAAAAGGTTTATTTGTAAAAAAGTTCTGCTAGGTAATTATTATTACGCGTGGCTGCATTTTTTCCTTCCGCAGGCATTATAAAACTATTGTGAAGCCACTTACAGATGATATATTTATATTATTTTTATATTGGTACTTATAATTAGTTTTTTTTTTGTTAAAATGGATATTTTATGGTATTGTTTTATGCAGAAGTTGTTTTGGATTTTGAATACTTGTGTGGACGTGTTGAAAGTATGTATTTGTGTCGGTGAAATCAACATAAAATGAAACCTCAAAAAGTCTTAATTTATTGCATCAATTTAGATCAGCCAGTGGGTCCAAATATGACAAATATTTTTTTAAGAAATGTCCTGTTTCGCAAACAAAAGCTAAGCGTCCCTGAGGTGCTGCTTATCACTAGACATTGGATTACATCTATTTACAAATTTGAGCCTTTTTGGTCGTTAGTGCATATTTGAGCCCTTTTTGGTAGTTGATGTACTTTTTGCCATGTTATTCTTCAAAATATGAGCTTTTGAAAATTACGAATGGTATATATTTTTGTCGTTTTTAAGGAAACGGGTTATTTTTGTAACGGGTTCCTTCTAGAAATTTTGATGCAAATGAGATTTGTAATAGAGAAGGCCACGTTTGAATTGCACTCCCCTCCCCCCCTTCCCATAAATTAAAATTTTTTGAGTTACCGGTATCTCTCCCATAGAATTTTTGTAATCCTTCCCCGTGATATCAAAAAAAAATTCGCAAAGAAATTTCCAGTAGACGTTTTTCGTTCAATTTAGGTAATGTTTTGAGATTATTACTGAGTATTTGGGCATTGATAGTCCATATTTACATGCTTACTAGTATTTTGACATTTTGATGGTGCATATAATCCGAAATCTATTTATTACTAAACGGTGCCATAAAAATATAAAAATGTAGCTTAGTTAGGACACTTTTTTAAAGAGAGATTTATTTATTCACGCCCCATTTGGGTATTAAATTTTAATACATTACGTGCATGATACATACAATACATTTAATTTATATGAAAAAACCATATAAATATACAATGCGCATAACAGTAATAAAAAACAAGAAGAATATATTCAAGAATGCCATATATTTTTAATATTTTTTTTTTGTAAGTTAATAGACTTTTAAATGTTCCCGGGTTACGAATAACTTGACATTCTTTTAAATTCCTTCCACATTCATAATTATAAGCTAATGCCGCTTGTGCAATGATTAAGAACTTAGGCGCAAATTCGCACATCGTTTTCCATGGTATAATTTTTATTTTATTTTCGCTGAACAATGAACATCTTATCATTTTTTGGCTAGCTTGTAGAGCCGACTTAAGATGTTTATTATGAAGTATTTGCCAAATATAAAATAGAAATAAATAATTTAAAAAAAAAATCGGAAATCGTTTTACTAGATACAATAATTTGGTCGCCAGTGTAGATGGCCGTAAAGGTGGAGTAGGTACTCATTCCTGACCCCCCGACACTAAAACTCCACTTAGGTAAGTGTGCTACTAAAACTCCACTCGGATTCCACTCAAGTGGAAGTGACTAAGTTCCCTCTATCGGTGAGGTGTGAAAGGTCTGCTGAATATTTTATTTTTAGCTTTTCTGTTATTTATGAAGACCGCAAATGTAAGACTTTTATCGCCTTTGAACATTGGTTTGGAACGTACTAGTACCAGGAAGGCAATATCTTTTTCTAAATATAATAATAATAATAAGAGTTCATTTCTATAGCGCTGTTTTGTGAAGGTACACCTCAAGTGCGCTTTACACCAACTAACCTAACCTAATATAATTGGAAAATAACAGATATACCATAGATATGCAAATTAAAACCACTACCTAAAATATTCACATATCTAGAAACCATTGGAATAAACAATTAATCGTAAATATTATTAAATGTTAGTAAACTAGTTGTTTAAAAGCAAAATTAATTAATTATGAATCGACGACAACAAAAAAAAGAGTTTGTATTCAGTTTGGATTACAGGATGACGGGTTTACAGGATGACAGGATGAGATGATGACAAGATGACACAATGAAATGATGACACGATGACATGATGACATGGTGACACGATTACATAATGACACGATGGCACGATGACATGATGACATGATGACATGAAGACAAGATGAGACAATGAAATGATGACACGATGACATGATGACATGGTGACACGATTACATAATGATACGATGGCACGATGACATGATGACATGATGACATGAAGACAGGATGACTTGATGATAGGATGACAAAATAAAAACACAATGAAAGAATAATGACAGAATGAAAAAATGAGAGGATGATAGAATGGCAGGATGACAGGATAGCAGGATGACAGGGTGACAGGGTAACAGGGTGAAAGGGTGCCAGAGTGATAGGGTTACAGGGTAACAGGACGACAGGGTAACAGGGTGACAGGGTGACACGATGACAGCATGACAGAATAATGATAGAAAAGAGGCTCCGTGCTGAAATCGTTGGAGTAAACTAAAAATTCCAGACAGACAAGGTTGTCAAATTTTAATGACGCTAGAGTGAATCAATGGACAATTTTACAGTTTCTTTTTATAGCTTTCTACTGAATTGTTATTATAAGTGTGTGCTCGTATGTGCCCTACATATGTGTCAGAGTAATTAAACGGTGGGATCATCTGATGAATTGTATTCCAATGATTTGTAGATGTAGGGAAAGATACGAGGAAGGAGGGAGGAATGGTTCGAAGGGAAGATAAGAGAAAAAGCTTGTTACGGTGAAACTTTCAGATAATATTTCCGGAAAGAACCTTTTGACTCCTCCAAACAAAAACTCATATTTCCAGAGATTCATTTGACCGTTACGCGCAAACTGGATGGCGAAAGAATTTTTTAGTTTTATCAAATAATGTTATTATTTTATGGACGTCAAAGCATAACTGTGAACTTTCACGATGAAGGGCGTTTTTCTTTTTCGTGAATGTTTTTTTTCCAAAGTTATTTTTCTTTCTTTAGAAGTTTATAACAGCTAAATCAGGAAATAAAGAAAAAAATTCTTTTTATTTTTTTCAATCGTTTTTAGCGAGTATTTAGAAAAAATTATTATATAAATAAAATTAACAGCAATGTATTTTACATAAAGCCCCAGTTTTAATAATTGAATAAAAAATACACATTAGAATTGCCTTTCAAGTATATTTGAATAGAAGCCGGTGTAGCTTTGATTTAGTACCTTTTGATTCTAGCCCCAAGAGATTTTGTATTTTTTATTGTATTATATTAATTACATACAATGGGAACTTGTACCCGCTAAGCCACTGCAAGTAGCTTGTCAGCGGGAGTTTAGTTCAACAATATTATATAATACAACAATAAATAACAATTATCATACGGAACTCAATATTACTCAACAATATTCATTTTTTTAGTACTCACTTTTAAACGCATTTTTTTCCTCATAGCACCAACCAGTACCTATCAAACAAACATACATAATTGTTTACTCTATAATATTTGTTTTCTCATCTCTTCATAAGTATTTAACTACTATACTATACTCAAATTATCTGATATATGTAAGCGATTACTGTATACTTTTTTTTTCTTCTTATCTCTTTCAACTTAACTATTATTCTACATTAATTATTACACTATACTTAAATTATCTGGTAAATACAATTGTTTTTTTCTGTACTATTCTTCACACCTCTTTATAGTTAGTTATAATATTTTTTTCTCGATATATTACATTACCATAAACTATGTCAATACTAGCCTTTTTCTTCTATTTTTGTATAATGGCACTTAATATGAACTTGTTCCTAGTTGGGCAGTCAAAGTTTTCTCACTTTTTATTGTTAAATAATGTGTTTCAAATGAATAAATGGATACAGAGGTGTCGCAATAAGAGCACAACATAGGTGCATGCATGTTGTGATAGATCTACAGAAGTTGTAAACATATTTTTTTTTAAATATCAAAACAGCGTAATAGTATTTTTTTATACAAATACTACAATCCAATTACATAATATCGATTTAAATTAATAAAATATCAGCAAGTTCCAAAGAATATACATAAAATTCAGAGCTCTGTCTCTTTTTTGCCGCTTTTTTGTATATTGCAATTCTATTTGATCAAAATAAAAAGATTGTGAAATAATGTTTTGTTTAAGAAATTCTAAGGCCCGAATGGTCAGACTTTTGAATAACGAAACACACCCATGTTGCATTTCTGGTGTTCTTATTTATTCTATGTATTGTTAATTTACATGTTAAATTTATTTTTTACAGTTTCATTTTTAACCCCACTAGGACTAAGCCCGTTTCGAGGTAAATAATTTTATAAAAAATAACACATTAATAAAGAATTGTAAATTAGTTGGAAAAAAAATGTTTAAATTATTCTCATATCGCTTTTAATATTCGAATATCGATACATCATTATTGTTATAATTTTTTTTTCATATAGGTGGATGCTAAAGCGGCTCGAAAGTATGAGAAATCGCTATAATGGAGTAAACATTGTAGGGTGACTCTGCGTTAATGTGGAATCTTATAATATAATACAGATTTTAACTAACCCGCCAAAAGGAATGTTTAATTTATTATTTCAGCACTTCAGAGTGGTAGAAACCCTCAGTATTGCCCTGGTGAAAGACCGACATTCAGAAATGACTTTATCCATGTTTAGCGGTCAGATTTGAATATCCAGATACTTCTCAAAAATCCTCTTCTTTATATTCTTACTGTACCCCCTTTCTTCGGCCACGAGACATTCCCCAAAGTGGAGATACTCCTTTGCCATTCTCCATTGCTTCCGGCAGTTCGGACTTCGGAAAAATATTTTTTTAAGTTACTTCCTAATTGGCATTATAAAAGAAAACACACAACATACCTACATCCGCCCAGCTATACCGTGTACCTCTTATTTCAGTGAAAAATAACTCTAACAAAACGATATTTAGGTAACTAGCCGACGTGTATCCGGACGTGTAATTATGAAGTTGTGAATTCTTTCTTGTCGTTTGGGTACCATAATTGATTTGACAGCGAAAGTTATGTCTTGTGACGATTATTACTAACTCTAAATAAAGAAACATTAATTTGAAAATTTTATTTCATTCCAAATATTTATTTTTTCAAAATATATCTATATATTAAGTAGGTACCTACCTGTGTTTTCTATTTTGAAAATATTCTACCCAAACGAACCTTCGTCTTTTGAATATGTAATCTGTGGCTAACCGGAGTGTTATATCTATGGGCTAATCTCAATACAATGTGGCGGGTTCAGTTTTTTTCATACTAATTTTAAATCGTTATAGCAACAGTTTTACATATTGGATTTCATTCAAACTACTCTCTAAACCTTCCCGGTACTAATAAGAATTAACTGTCCTATTTTTAGTGAAACCTGTGGAGTAATTTTTTAGAAAATCGAGGACAGATAGACAAGCATTCATTTTTACATATAGAGATTAAAAAAACAAAGCTGTTTGTTCATAATAGAAATAGGAAAATGGATAATTATTAATTGTGCGATATACATTCAATCACCACTGAAGTATTCATAATTATTCCAAAACCTTAAGGCGAAGCTATAAGTGAAATCATTACTTCGATTAATCTATACTATGAATCGGTTTACATCATGAAAACCAAAAATATGCGTTCGAATAAATTGAACCCTTTCCTAGAAATTCTTAAGAATTTAAAAAAAAAGTTAATTACGTTGTAAAAAATATAAAACTAAACTACTAAATAATACATCTTTTCATTAGAAAATTATGAACGCATGTAATAAACAAGCTTTAAAAAATACTGCTTATAGCTAAGATTATTTGTGAAAGATTCGCTTGATTATCATATTTAGTTTTAATTTTATCAGTCTAAGGATGCCCGTGATAGGTTGAAACCGGTCCGGTCGAAAATAAACAATTAGAAGATATTATTTCTTAAACGATTGGTAACTTTGTGGCATCATTATTAATTAAATAATTAAAAAATATACTTTGTTTACCCATGACAGCATTGCTATCGAAACATGAAGAGATATTTATTTATTTTTTATAAAAGTGGTGTAAACAAAGTACATTTTTAATTATTTAATTAGAAGGTTTTTTTATTCAACAAATTCATTTTAGATCTTTTTACATTCATGGTATTTCTTACGTTAGGAGACTACAAACTGTGCATTTTGCACATGGTGTTGTTTTTTATGCATAAAACAAGACAGGCGTTAGGGTAATTTCGATCGTATCGCCACCAGCATAAGGGGTGCGTGATTTCTTTCGATTTTTACGAATTGAATCCTTAAATCTGTGCCTGTTTTCAGCACAGAGTATTAATGATTATTTGTATGCCAAAAACTCCTGCTCTACTAAATAATCAATTACCACAATAAGCGTGTTAGAAAACAACCCCACAATCATATCTTGGAAGTAAGTACAAGAGAAAAAATGCATTTTGGTTATCACATTGCACATCAGTTCTGAGTGATCATATTGCATCCAAACCTCCTTCATTGGTTCTGCGCAAGGTTCTCGACATATTTTGCGGTACGCTTGGGTACTAGAGGCGAATCTCTGAAAAATTGATGCTGTTTTTAATAAGATATTTTCATATTCAATTACTTTAGTGATTGTGGTTTAAGATTCAGAAGTTCCGTCTCGATCTTATTCGAGTCCAAAGAACACTGGTCAGAAACCAGTCTGGAGAAAAAAATAATTCATTTAGTACAAATTTTTAAAGATTTTTTAAAACTGAACAATAAAGATCATAAATAAATAACGTGATTCGTTTTTAAAATTTTGCAGATTTTTTAATCGTTTTTATAACTTACGTCGTGGTCATGAACGACATTTGTGCAGTGTTTGTGTCTCATAAAAGAAGCAACAACATATACCGTCAGCGCCCAAAAGACGCTTCGCAAGTTATGGACATCGCCGGGGAGCGGTCAAGGAATGCGCGGGCGGCAGGATCTCGGAGCGTGGGACTCATACACACATCAAATTACCCGTGTAACTACACACTGCATTATCAAAATTGTCACCACGGTTTTAAGGGGAGCTAGGTGTCCAACGTCTACGGCACGGTAAGCCGTTGCCGTCCACGCCTTGCCGTTGCCGTGAACGGTAAATTTAAAGCATCATCATACAAACCCATACATTTTGCTCTCCGTGCCTTTGCCGTGCAAATTATAAAAGCGCCCGATGTGCGGTGTTTTCAATATAACGTCCTCTGCGTGCAATACCGTACCTAAAATTCTCAAATAAACCATTCCCGTAACAGCGTTAATTTAAAGTGAGATGCCATATATGTATGGTGCTGCATATTATCTGCCTGTATATATTGTATATAAATAAATAATATATGTACCCTTTTACGCAGCATCACGCTCATTGGTGAAATGCATTATACAGATGGTTTTGTATTATTGATTGATGAGCTGGTAGATGCAATCTGTTAGCCATATGTTGTAAGTTGTTGGTATAGATTATCTACTATTAGTAAAAAGATAGAGCCTTGGAAAAATAATTATGCAGTGCCCTTGAGGAGATTTTCATAAAATATATATTAAATTATCAAAATTTTGCTATTCTTATATTTACATTAATTTATTTTTGCAATGCCTTATATGATATAAACTTTAGCAACCAGGTAGTTAATTAACTGATTTAAAAAAAAAAAACAGAATTACGGTTCATTTTGAGGGTCAGAAATTTCTTTGTTTACTTTCTTCAACAAATCGTAATGTGGATAGAAAATGCATTTTTGTTATAGTCGGTAAGATGAAATTCGGATTCGTACACGCTTTTGGTAGGTCAATTTATCACTGATATTCAGATATATTCGTAATATGAATTAATAATTATCCATGCATCATTTGATTTGGTGCATTATTTGAAAGCGGCCCGCTGCCACCGACAGATAGAGCACTCCACAAACTGTGTATAATTAGTCCTTCCTGACCTAATTTGAAATTGTATTTAAATTTAATACCAAAGAACAGCGATAATTTTGAGTACGTTGTCAGCGTAATAATTGCCTGTCACTAAAACCAACCTGAAATCGTAATAAAAACAGTGTTATTATTCGGAAATTCCTAACTTTATGATGAAGCATAGTTAATAGTGTGTTATTTCACATCGGGGGGCCGAGTCCATAAATAACACATTTTGATAGTTTTCATAAGCGCGGCGTCGTCTCTTGTGTTTGCGTTACGGATTTGTCTCAAAACGTAACTTGTTAGCGCGATACGGGCTACCAAACTGTTAAAATATGTTGTTTACTTTCTATTTAACTTGCGTTAGCTAACACAAAAGATTAATACTTGGGCCCCTAATTAATTGAATTTCCAGTTATTTTTGGTAAAATTCGCGTTATTTTTGGGAAAAGTGGTGTTATTGTTGGAAAAAGTGACGTTTATTTTGGGAAATGTAGCGTTATTTTTGGGAAAACTGGCGTTATTTTTCAGTAAAAGAAATGGTATTTTGCGATAAATGTGGAACGTACTTTTTTCTTTTGTTTTTATTTTTAAAAACGATGATTTTAATATCAAATAATTTAATACAATTTTTTTAATTAATCGATAAAATAATGACGTTTTAGAATGTACGCAACGTTTTCTACATGAAGTTAGTCGTTCATGACCATGAAGCTTGTCAAAACCATAGACAAATAAATAAATAGAACGCATAATATGAATGCTCTCAAAAATTTAAGAATATTTTTCAAACCTCTTACACATTTAAAATTGTTTTTCAAAACCATTATAATGGAATTCCACCACAAGTCAGTACCAAAAATAAAAATAATAAAAAGTATAACATAATTTACCTACTTAAAAATACTAAAATATCGGGTCAGAAATACGAAAATTATCGTTAATTTCTCGAATATTGCGCAATGCGAGTTAAAATTACGAAATTCGCGTTATCGCAAATGCTCACTTGATCATGCCATATCTTCCTCGGGCGTCACCGGCTTCTTTTTTCACTCACATTCTCGTCATATATTTTACTGACACTCATTTCTTCGTTCATCCGCTCTTCATGCCCATACCATCTATATATCCCCTTTTAATGTTTCTCACTATCCTAGCATTCTTTGCGAACATCAACATTTTTCACACCGTCATTCGTGGTTTTACCACACATCCGCCTCAGAAATCTCATTTATATAGCTTTCAGTCTACTCATGGTTTAAGTCTGATATGATGGTCTGAATCATTTTAATATTTTCTCACGGATATGATTTACTGAAGATTTTTGTTGTGTTGCACCTGCACTTAAATATTTTTAGCCTTACGATGTTGTTCCTGTTTTTATTTCCTTCCCTTGCAATCATATCCAATATCTTCAACCTTACCCTATTTCTCCTTTTATAGCAGTAGTTTTTTCGTCCACAGGTGGCAGTCGTAACTGGTAACAAAGTGTTACAAGATTCAGTTCTACGTTTTGTTCCGAGTTGGCCACTGTCTCCGAAAAGATAAACCGATAGAAGTGTATTGTGAGTGTGTCGGTGTTCCTGAAGTAAGCTCAATTTACCCCTATGTAAATATGATTACAAAAAAAAATTTCGGGTCGATATTTTAAATTATGTACGGAAAACGTTTACAGATTAAATTTAAGCCCACCTTAATGCTGATTAAAACAATTTTTATTTTTTTATTTTATATTTCATTATATTTTCATATTCAACGGGGCATTTTTTTTAATCACTATTAAACTCAATCCCACATAATTTCTAAAAGCTGTCTCTAAAATTGTGAAAAATCGAATTATTTAATGGCCTATTATTCATAATTTAAAACAAAATAATAAAAAAATACTTCTAATCCGTACCAGACATTTTCTATAACCTTTGATAAAAAAAGATCGTTCTGTCTGGGGAGAATTTTGGCCTGAAATCCAAAATTCGGTTTTGTATGAAATAGGCCGCGCAGCCGTTCCTCATAAGTAGTTTCTTCAGAATAATTTCATGTATTTATAAAGAATATTTTTTTTATCTCATATTACAAAAAATGTAAAGACATTAGAAAATACTTTTACTTTAAAAATTTTTAATATATTTTTCATAAAGATAAATAAATACCCTTCATAATCAAATTAAAATAATACAAGATTTTCCTGTAAATAATTATCTACAGTAATAACGCTTTTTTATTCATTTAAGTATTTATTATTCTTAAATAAATTTATAATTACTTTGTGGTGTCATCTCTTCTCTATATATAAAATTGAATGACTGTCTGTCTGCCCTCGATTTTCTCGAAAATTACTCGCTGAAAACAGCTCAACTTATTCTTATTAGTGCCGGGACGGTTTAGGGGGTAGTATAAATGAAATTCAATTTGTAAAACTATCGTTACAATGTTTTTAAATCAGTATGAAAACATTGGACCCGTCTTGTTGTATTGAGGTCCGCCCATAGATATACCACTCTGGTTAGCCACATATTACATATTCAAAAAAGAAGGTTTGTTTGAGTAAAATATTTTCAAAATAGAAAACACAAGTAGGTACCTACCGAAGAAGTTTATTATTTTATATTTTGAACAATAAATATTTGGAATGAAATAAAATTTTCAAATCGATGTTTCTTTATTTCTCTGTTTAGAGATGGTTAATTTCTCTGTCAAATCAATTATGACACCCAAACGACAAACAAGAATTCGCAACTCCATAACTTTATTAAAAAAAATAATAATCCCAAGAAAGGCCGGGTACACGCCAACTGGTTATTAATAAAATGAATTAGAAATACTTGCAATCATTTTTTAGTAAACTGTGTATCCTGATGAGAGAAGCTTCGCTGCCGAATAATGTTGATATTTATATATTAAACAATAGTGCACACAAAGTATTTTGTTTTACTTATATTAATATTCATTTGCCAATCGAATAAAATTTATTTGAGTATTGTACAACCACATTTAAGGCTCGAAATCCCTTGAGAACGTGACTATTCCGAATCGGCTCCATAGTGCGCGTTGGCATCCCACAGGAATCTACACATTCTTTTGCAATTCTTATAAGTATTAGAATAATAATAGCATACAAAATTCAAGTTATTATTAGATAACATTATTAATTAATTACGGAAGCAATTGAAATCCACAAAAACCGCATTAATATTAACAGGGACGACGGAGCGAGACTTAATAGTTCTTGATGTCTGGTACTCGACGGCTATACAAAAACTCAATGCCGAAAACCACATTTAGTATAAATTTAAAAAATCATCAATATTATATTGAAATACCGGCCCTAAGAAGGTTAACACGCGTAACACGGTATCGCGGCCTGTACAATCCTCACCCCATGAACCCGGGCACCCCTGCTAAGTCACCTACCGTAGTGAACCACTTGGGTGACCTATGCCAGAGGTGTTCGTTATCCAATGAACGGTTATCGGTGCAGGAGTACCCACACCCTCAACAATTTATTTTTATTTTTTTATTTACGGACCAATGTCCAATTACACGGAACACATTACACTAAACGAAATAATAAACAAGAGCTAGAGAAAAGAATAGCACATACATAATACAAAAATGAAGCCATGACAAAAAGAGGACAGAAATATACATTTGAGAGAACATTCAAGTCAAAGCACGAACAAATTTTTAGTAGAATCCATGATTTTAGGCATTCTAAATGAGATTCTTCGAATTCTAATTTCGTAAAGCCCGACAAAAATCATTCAGACTGGTACTATAAATTTCAAAGGCCCTGACTTGAGTTAACAAGTCTCGACATTCTGGACAGTGAAAAATGGTACCCATAATTAGTATTATTTATTGAGGAAAAGCAATTTATTGTTTCTTAGTCTACGGCAAGGAATGTTGAATTGAATGAGTTGCAAGAAAAAGGTGAGTCAATAATACAATTAATTGTTTTTAATCATTGAAGAAAATAATATTCACATAACCTAAATGAAAGATGAAACCGGACAAAAGGACAGAAACTAAAAATATTTCAGTCGCATCTGGGACTCGAACCCAGGTCCTCTGCCTATCCGGGGCAACGCTCAACCGAGACAAGTTCAATTTGTGTCATCTTCATCGATATCATATCTCAAATTCAATTCATTAATAATTAAAAATTGAATTCTTTAGACTTTTATAAAAAGTCAATAGATGTCTTATATAAATAAAAAGTCGGATGTAAATCCGAGACACTGTTTAAGTTTGCAATTGAGTTCGGGTAGAACTTTGTAAACATCATAAAAATAGCTGCCAATAATATGAGATTAAAAATGGAAGATAATATTCACAAATCTTGAATTTGAGATATGATATCGATATATTATTTTCTTCAATGATTAAATATTACGATGAGGTTTTTAAATCTCAATAAAAATTATTAATAATTAATAATTGTTTTTATATTGCAAATAAGATCAAAGTCTTTCAGGAGCTTTGCTAATGTAGAAATGTTTATGGTTTGTTCAATTTCTACATGCAATTCCAAGTAAGATGCGACGTTGTACAGATTAAATATGATGATCATGAATAGCATAGAAAGGAGACCAAATGACACTGCCATATCCAAGATGAGGACGAACTTTAAATTGAATTTTCTTAAACGGATATTGAAATAATTGTTCATTGACCTGTCTGGTGTCTGGGAGATGACAGGTCTCATGTAAATTGGCGACATCACTTGTTTTCTTTAAAATCAGTATATATATCACTTAATAATAATAATAATAATCGGATGATTTGTATAGCGCCATTTTTGTGAAAAAATCTCCCCAAAGGCGCTGTACAAATATTAGTTACTATTCTTTATCTAATTATGTACAAAGAGATGTAGAAAATATACTTACCTGGCAGGTCGCTTCCGATGAACACAGTTTTATTAGAAGATTTAAGTTTACAGATGATTTTGACAGTTGGTATTTTATCCTGCTTTTCTATTGATGTTACATTACAAGATTGGTGGCACAAGAAGAGTTAGTTTATAATTTTTAGGACTGGAGAATATTTATAAAATGACCTTAAAAAGCGCAAGAAGTTTTTAATGGATATTAACAATTGTTTTTATTTATTTTTACACGTTTCGTTATTTAGAGTGTTGGGGGCCGTGGACGCATTTGCGCACTGATGCGTGAATTTTATTTTATTCTATAAGTGACTTTAGGAAAGCACTAACCGACTAGCCTAGCTAAGCAATTTACGTGTGCCGTTGTTAAATTTATCGATATGATTGTATGAAAAGATGAGCTTTAAGTTTAGTTCTGAATTCTGTTGAGTCTTTGATCATTCTTAAGTCATGCAGCAGTTCATTCCAGGATTTAGGTCCTGATACTCCGAAAGCACGATCACCGAACTTAGTATCAGGTATGTGCTTTGGTTCCTTCAACCCCCCGATAGCTGATGACGCTGCTGATCTAAGGGCGGACTGCCGTGATTTGATATTTTCGGGAATACACAGTTCTGATAAGTAAGCCGGAGCCATCCCGTTAAGTGACTTAAATACCACCCAGCAGAGCTTGAACTGGATTTTTTCAGGACATTTGAGCCAGTGGAGATTTTTGAGATGCTCTGAAATGTGGTAATATTATATATACTTCTAGTTGTTTTCTGTTCAGTGGACACTACGCTGTGTAGGTGGTGTGCCTGACTGGAAAAACAATTTGTATGGACTTTCAAGTAATTGGATTCCGAAGAATAGTGAGTGAGAGGAAAATTATATTATTTGTTATGCCTCAATGTGTACCAGGAGAAACGAGACTAGATCACAATAAATATAATAAAATGATTAGAAAAATATCTAACTTAAGTACAATAAAATAAAATAGAACAAAACTTCAGTAATTCAAAGTAAATCAAATACCTTTTTTTTATGGGAATACCTCATTGAAACTTATAAACCTCATTGTAATATATTGTTTAATCATTGAATATAATATTACTCTCAAAATGAAACATTAAACCGAAAAGACACAGAAAAAATAGCACTCGAACTCAGGATCTTATGGTCTATCCGGGACCTGAGCTCTAATACAATGGTGGATTAGAGCGAGATGGATTAGAGATATTGAGAGTTGTTCATACTATATATATATAACATTTTTATTATTATTATTGTGACAGCTGTTTCGATGTTTAAAGCCACTTTAAAACTGTCATAAGGCCACACTGAGATGACATTAATTATTGGATTTTATTTTCTAGCACCCAATTTTTAATTTTCTGATATTTGTTAATTATTTTCAGCCGGAACCTTCTTCGGGGTTTTAAAAATAAAATACATGCATATGTCTGAAGTAAGAATACGTTTACAGTTACTATATAATAACAAAAAACCTTACCTCTGAGGCGAATGTGTGGTAAAACCATGTTGTGAAAAATATTGAGATTCGTTAAGTTTCAAGGCTGATGTAAGTGTAATTAGCAAGATTAAGAAAGGGACGCTGAAATGGTACGGGCATTTAGAACGAATGAACGAAGAAAGGAGTGCGAGGAGAATATATGACACAAATGTGAATGAAAAATACTAATATTACATTATTTAACTAAGTAATTGTAGGTAAGTTATAAAATAACGGGCGCCACTCAAACATCGTTACTAAATTTATAGGTAAAAGGTAAACCGGAGTTATAATACTACATTAAATGATGATCTATATATTCCTGATGAAGAAAGCATCGCTTTGGAAACGTGTAGATATCTGTGTATATTAATAAAGTGGTGAATACAAAGTAAATAAGCGAATACCAATATTTTGAAGAAATTTTAAATGATCATCCACCCAAAATCATCGAAGAAGTCGCCGTACCAAATCACTCGTTCGGATCTACGGACCTCCGTGCACCTATGTTAACCGAAGACTGACATGGCCGTCTCTCTCTAAGCTGTCTGTCAATAACTCTACTTCCTTTGTTTCGATTGTAGCTGGAACTCACTGGCATTTGAGGTCGCCTGTCCATAGCACAGTAACCGGGGTGTTTAGTAGTTTTTAATCCGTTACAACTTGAAAAACTACACACATCCTGCCTTTGGTGATAGAGCAATGCACGCCACTTCTACACCGGCACCAAAAAATACATGTGTGCGCAATGCGCATACACGGGAAGACTCGTTTATGACGTTTTTATATGCTTATACGCTTCATGGGTGGGAGAAAATGTAGGAATGTAATTAATTACATTTTGTATTTATTGTATCTTTCGTCTTACTAAGTGAAACCCAAAAACGTACTAAAATTTTCCGAATAATTCTACAAGATTCTACCACTGCCAGTTTTCATTGTTGTCTGAAACGGTTAACATCGATGTTTGAATGAACTCCGGACTTAGTTTAATCCGGCTTAAAGGAGGGTGAAAACATGAGAGCTGACAGTAGTTAATGCTGGACGCAGATCACGTTCGAACGCTCCGGCTAAAACCAATATTATTTCAGAGCAAACATGGGGCCCGGATTAAGTAAATCCACTCCAGTCCAACTATATTATTTGTTTTTCCCCCTAAATAACTCTCGAGTGCGTTGCAAATAACAGGAAAAAAACACCACAAAGATTATTTGTTTTTGATGACATGTTAATATGATGGAAAATTTTACATCTGTCCACGCTATAGTACAATCAAATCTCCAATACGCTGTAATCAGCTGGAGAGGTGCATACAAAACTAATCGTCTCCCTGTTGAAATTTTGTAACATCTTATTATTTAAAAAAAAAACAAAGGTATTATATAGCAAACCATAAGCGATAAGAATTTTCAACATTCTTCCAGTTAGCATCAAAAATTCTCATTCACAAAAAAAATTCAAGCACAGTATAAAAAATTGAATTAAAAGTAATGATAGGGTATTTACCGGTGCACTCACCTAAATTTGAAATTATTGATTTAACCATTTACGGAGCATATCTTAATATAAGTGTATATTCATAGGTATTATAAAATAATATGAAAAATTACTGCCTCAACACAGGCTAGCCTAGTGAGGCGGGTTATGTGAAACTTCAACTAATAACCGTTATTATATTATTTTCTCTTTTCCTTTTTTATATATGTACTTTTTAAACCTGTGTATACTTTATTAAACTTAAGTATTTAGTTATAGTTAAAATTAATTACAATAAAGGTATTATTATTATTATATTTTTGAAGAATTCAAACTAGACAAATTTAACGTTCTGGTCCGGAAAACATAATAATTCAAATAATAACATCATTCATGAATTAAAAATTTCTCTTGTATTCACCACTTTATTAATATCCACATATCGACATGTTGCGAAAGCGACGCTTTCCTCATCAGGAACATATAGAGTACTAAAAAATAATAATGTCAAGTAATAAGACAAATGATAAACATAGAAGACAATAAGAATAGACACATCGTAAACAAAAACAAAAAATGATTAAAGTAGAAGTAGGTAATTAATCAAAAATGTTAATAAAAAAATATTATAAAACATTGAATAACAAATTTGTAGTAGAAATTACAAAAGAAATTATTATTAATATTAATACGAAAATCATTTAAAGATATATCTATTTTTAAAAAAATACTGATTATTAATCATATTTAAATCACTATTAACGTTTTTCTGATTTCTAAATTTTCAAAATTGTCTAATTGGAAACCGTTTTATTGTTTCATTTAATCATAATATTTTTCGTTGGGTTTCTTTATTATTTATAATAGGTAGTTCGCATAATTACTCTTCCAGTGTCTGTTTATATTAAAACTGTTGATTGTTTTGAAACTTCTCATGTTATTATTTATTTCATGTGTTCTTTCACACACACCGAAAGTCATAGCTAATTGTGTGTGCCAGCGGGAAGCGATGGAGTTTCCTTGTCCGATATTGAAGTAATAATAATAATTGGATATTCGTTGGATTGGTTTTCCATTAATGGACCTCTCACAGTTCAATTAAGCCCAGTTTGCTAGAATCATTTATAAATGTGACAATAGTGAAAGAAAAGCCACGCGAATAATTTTAAGACGAAACAAATATTCCAAAAAAATGCTAAGGGGTCTAAACATACTGTCTTATAAGCAAATTATATACGTAAATAGGTGACCCGACAGTTGATCCCCCGACTGTTGGCCCCTCGATAGTTGGCACCCCGACAGTTGATCCCTCCGACAGTTTATCCCCCGACAGTTGATCCCCTAAAGGATTATTTCTGCTCTACGTCCTCTTTTGTAAATTAAGTATACAAAGAGGATATGCGGCCATATAACCAAAGTCGATATATTCATATTTGCGTCTTGAGTAGAAATATTAATCTAAAATAGTGTTAAACTTTGTTAACATCACTTTTATTTGTTATATACTTTTGCTGACCGGGTTTCGCTGCTACCGCAGCTTCTTCAGAGCAGTATCATACTAAACTATGAACTAAGATACACATGTATTATAGATTGATAAAACAGGTGAGTGAAGGGCCAAGGGTGGGAGGGGGCAAGGTACCTGACCGGGAATGGCGTGTGCTTTGTTTAGTGGGAATATTTTACGGATTGGGTTATTATTTAAATTAATTGATTATTATTTGATGATTTATTATTTATTATTTGAATTTGTATTTATTAATAATGACGCCACAAAATAATTAAACATTTATTGAAGAAATGATTAAATTATTATTATTTGTTATTGCGTTTAATTCGTATAACTTTATTTAAGAAAAAAGATCTATTCCCCACTCCTCAGTATTTTCATCTTTCATTCTCAGTATTAGAAACCTAAAAAATATAATTCCTTAAAATAATGAAGGGATTTACCATGTACAGTTAAATTCATCGAATTCAATGGCATTCACGTCATTATAAAACAATTATGAAAAACCTGGCATCATTAAAAGTGGGGAAAACATATCTATAAGTACAAAACAGAAGAATGAATGCTAATTATCACAATTATTTTCTTAGTAAAACATTTATTGCCGAAAACATTAATATATCTAATTTTGTCGAGGTAAATAAAATCATACAATCATTCGTCTTAATGTGGACTAACCACAGTTTGAAATTGGGTTTGAACGCTGAAACAGCTGTCACAATAATAAAAACTAAAATACTCGTAGAACTTAATAATAACATTATTCAATTTGATTTACTTAAAATTCAAATTCATTTATAGGAAATAAAACAATACCTACCTCGATATATAAAAAAATGAATGTTTGCCTGTACGTCCTTGATTTTCTAGAAAATTACTACACCGGTTTCACTTCGTAGTGCCTGGAAGGTTTAGAGATCAGTTTGAATGAAATCCAATATCTAAAACTGTTGCTATAACGTTTTAAAATTAGTATGAAAAACATTGAACCCGCCATGTTATATTGAGGTTAGCCCATAGATATTCCACTCTGGCTAGCCAAAGGTGACATATTCAAAAGAAGAAGGCTTGTTTGGGTAGAATATTTAAAAAATGGAAAACACGAGTAGGTGTAATAATCGTCACAAGGAATTACTTTCGCTGTCAAATCAATTATGGCACCCAAACGACAAACAGGAATTCAAAACTTTATTAAAAATAATAAAAATCAGCTAGGATGTAATAGAAAATTTCTCGAACTGTACAAACTCAGCAATAATTTATTGTAATTTCCCTTTTATGTTCACTTTTTTTGTAGTTCATCCAATTGTATATGACGTCACGTGTTGGAAAGTAATTGAGTTGAAATTCTACTCTCTGGTCTCTGCCCACTTGAGTATTTTTTCTATCAATCCCCCACTCTCCCCTAGGGGTAGAGAATCCAACACCCCCCGCAATCAATTCTGTACTGGGGTTAGTTCTACGTGGAAAAATATGTAGGAAGCCTTTGATACGCGCAGATCTCAGCTCAAAACCTCATATACTTAGGCTCTTTGACTTTGACGTAGGTTTGCATGATATTTGTGGAAGCAATTGGTTTAAAACCACTGAATAAATAATCTCTAGAAATGTAGTCTGTACCGATTTTTAAGAAAACCAATGTTACCAGTTTACAATTTAAGATGTTTATTCTCCTATTTTACAGACCAATGAAATTGTAGGGCATCTGTCAGTTCTGTCAGTGGTGTGCATTGCCTAAGGGCCAAATGGTTTTGTATAGTGTTTTCAGGTTTGTGTATGAATTGTGCATTGAATATTTGAAAACGGAAATTTTATTATAATTTTCCGCTGATTTTTGTGACCAACTGAATAAACGAGCGTACAACTTAATCACATTCATAAATAAATACATTTTGACAAACAATCTTTTAATTGATTTTTTTGGTTGGTTTTTCTTAGGGTAGGAACAGCTTTTCAGCCTTTATGGAGTGTACGCCACTGGCATCTATTAAGGGGGAGAGAGATTATTTATCAATATGAAACAATGATATAGTTATTATCGAAATACGATAAACAATATTTTAAAGAAAAATAATATTTTTTTATTTACATAGTGTTAAATTCAGAAAAAAATAATAAACTTACAAAATTAAATAGTACGTTGGATACGTTACATAGGGAGATATGAAATAGAAAATATATTTACACCAAAGATAATAACACTGAAACCACTCAACTGCACTCAAAACACATCACCTTACAAAAAAAAATTTTTGCAATCACATTTATTTAATGTGATATTTTGTAAATGAAATCCACAGCACGGGAAATCCCATTGAGGATATCGTTTTTTTTAAATAAGATAATAAAACATTATTATGATTATTATTTCGAATTAATAAATAATCCCTCTCTCCCTTAAGAAATTCGATATTTGAAAATGTTTGATCAATTTCAGTAAAAGTAAAGAAAAAATGGGCTTAGTTCGTGAACACGGACGTGCCCACAACACTCCCCCCCTATAGGTTTAACTATTCAGTGGTTTGCGCGATATTTTAGGAAGTAATCGGTTTTGAAACATTGCTTAGCTTAGGAAGTGATTTTAATATGAAATCTGTACACGTTACTTACGTTATGTACCAAATTATCTTAAATAAATTCAGCCAATAGTCGATAAATCAATCTTGACAGCTATTTGTCTAACATTTGACGCGACAGAATCATATATATATAAGTACGTCTATTCATAATCTCCCATACACGTATATATCTACACAAAAACAGACATACACACACACATTACAAAACGCAGGATCTCAAGACCGAGATCACTGAAGTCCGAACTCGTTCCTGGGAACATCGGGCGCTTCCTCCTGAATAAGGTTTTCTATGGTTTTCCTTATTTCCAAAGGCGAATGCGGAGGAACTCCAACAAAAAGGCCATAGCCGACACCCTCTCCCCTCCTCACACAACACAAACAGACACGTATGTATATATGCCAAGGTGCTGATGCTGGTGCTCCTCGGACTGCCGATGATGACGCAAACATGCAATTTAGTAGGGTTTTTATAAACAGATTTTTCCCTACCGAGATCACAAGACGCAATTGACAATAACGGTCAGGTAATATTTAAAACTACCATCATGCGGTGAAAAGTGTGAGGCGCAAAGACGCCGTTCTATTTGTATAAAGAACATGTAAATTTAGAGACAGTAACTTTGAATGTTTCGTCACTTCATGACTAATAAGAAACTAGGAAATCAAAAAAAAAAGAAGCGACAGAAACCTCTCAGGGCGTCATGTAATTTGCACTTTTTTCTGTTTGGAATTTCAATGTAAGTCCACTGTTTTCCTGTTGAATGTTTAACAGAACTCTTAACAATTATCTAGAAAAACTATTTGTATATAAGATGTGTATACGCAGTGGAGCATTCAGAAATTAATCAGGGTGATGTGCTATCGAGGGTTTGGAGTAAAAAAAATGAAAAATGAAATGCAAAATGTTGGCTTTTTAGACTACTACCTGCGGGCATTGTTTTTATTCCTTGCCTTCGTGGTTAACTGAACAATTTACAGACCTTTCAGACATAGACCCACCCATTGAAAGGTCTGTACTCGGTTTTTCAATATTGTCCTATGGCTGTGAGAACCAAAGTATATTATATAAGGTTAGGATAGTCTGTTTAAAGCGCACTTGAGGTGAACCTTCACCCAACTGTGCCATGGAAATAATTGATAATTATTACTAGTAAATAATTTATTTATTTTTTAAATATTTTTGGAAAAATATTTTTGAGTAAGATTCTTGAGAAATATCAATGCTTTAAGTTTGTTACATATATTTTTATTTTATATATATATATGTTGTAACCTTAACTGTAAATTTGAGTTTTGAATAATAAGCAACTTCCAGAAAAACTACAAAAAGTAGTTTATCGGGACTCTTTGCATCACATGTATTCTTTTTGTAAAATGTAAATGAAAAAAAAGGTTAGGTTACTACTATTCCATATTACATATAACATAATAAGGAGCAAAAAAAATTATTTCTTTAACACTAATTTTAGTAGCAAATGCAAATTTTGCATATCATATAAATTATTAGTTACTTTTTATTGTATAAATATACTCTATATGATAATTTGAAATTGAACATTTAAGTAACAGTGCAGAACACACATATTACAGATATCGTATACATTAACGCACGATATGCAAATATTATATTAGACTTAGACTGTAATGATTTACCTTTACTTTTTACTTTTAATTAACTAACTAACTATTACGTTGATTAGCCGATGGAGATATTGACCGTAGGATAGGTGCGGCAAGCGGTATGCTGCGTCCTCTTTATAGCTCAGTGATAAGGAAAACTGATCTAAGTATGGAGACAAAGTTGGCAGTGTACAAATCAGTGTATCGCCCACACGCTTACTTATGGTCGCCAGATCTGGATGCTGAACGAGCGAATACGTTCCAGGGTCCAAGCTGTCGAAATGAGATTTTTGAGAGGAGTGGCAGGAGTGACAAAATGGGATCGAATAAGAAGTTCGATGATCCGACAGGAGCTAAACATCGATCCACTGATACTCTTCATAGAAAAGTCGCACATATTAAGAATGCCAGATGGTCAATTTCCGCGGAAAATTCTGAGGCCTATTCTAGAGAGAAGATGTCCAGTGGGCCGCCCCAGTTACAGGTGAGAGAAGCAACTCCAAAGGATGTGCCAGGAAAGGCTAGACTTACTATGGACGGATGCCGTTTACGTAGCACAGGACAGGGACTCTCGAAGGCGCCTTGTCGATGTGATACCCCGACCCGAGTAGGACAAGGGGAAGGAGATGTATGTATGTGTATAATTTGCAAACTTTCATTGTCTACTTTAATACTGATGACAAGACGCATATATCAAAATAAAATACCTACCTACTGATTGATGGGATTACATTGACTTACCGGGAACAATAGCTTGTTCAACCCAAGGCACTTAACACTGATCTACCCTTAATTCTATATTTTATTATCTCCCATGTTACGTATTCCATAAAAGACTAGAAGCTTCTTAACTATAGATACGAGTATGTAAAGCAAAAGCACAGGGATTTTCAAAATTATGGCCTCAATTTCGTACAGAAATATTTAAAGAATTATCCGTTTTATATAAATGATCTACATAACAATTGAAAGAGGAGATCCCGAAGTTTCAAATTCCATCGCTAAAAGGCTAATAGTTGCGCAAACGACCGCTAGAGTGCTCGCTCCGCTAAGCAGCCATTTCGCGTCAGTTGTGAGTAAAATATCACAAGCCTACGAAACGATATTTCAAAAAATACAATTCAATCACAATTCAAGTATATAACAACCTTCCACGTAACATTAAACACACAAACAATCTACTTCTATTTAAATCATCACTAAAACATTCCTTCTGAACAAATGTCACTACACCTTAAATGAATACTTTGAACCTTAGATCATAGAATACGTATATTCTGTGATCTAACTTTGAACTCACTGATTATATATAAACACGTATTTTTTAAATTTTATTTATAATTTTAAAAAAATACGTATTCATAATGTAGAAAGAATTCAAAGAAAATTTTAAAGTTAACATATCTTTAGAGCACATAAATTACTCATCGTTAATGAATATTTTAAAACTTTAGAAAACAGACGGAAAATTAACGACTTAACCTTTTTATTAAAATTATTAAATTGTTAATTCGATTGTTCTGAACTCCCGCATTTAATCATTTTGAACATACCATACGTAAACGAACTATAAGAAAAACATTAACATTTTACATATGTATATCCCGCTCCAACTACAGTTTGCATTCCTCAATTCAACGCTTGGATGTATTTGACAATAATGTAAACTTGGCAAATTTAAAAAAAAAATATGAACGAATTATTTCTACCCAGTTTATAAATTATTGTTAACTTTTTAGATTATTTATTATTAATGTTAATACTAACTTTGTGGATATTGTATTATTTATTTATTCTGTTCCTTTATATTCCTTTGTATTTTTAGATTTAGTGCAGTTTTTTTTTCTTATTTCAAGTTCAATTAACTTTTGTCTATGTTTCCTATTTTTTTATGTGATTATGTACTTGGATGTAAAAGCCCCCTGGGCGTTTAAATAATAAAAACAAATAAAATAAATAAACATATATATGCATGTGTTGCATATGTTGTGGGCTAACAGTAAGAAATAGGATGTACCTATAAGCTATGCCCTTTGTACTTTTTTTATTTTTATTTGTACAATAAAGATTTTTTGTTAAGTCTTCTGTGTAGCACAAGGTTTCGTGTGTTTGTGGATTCTGTAAAACTGAGTCGGCAAATGTATTGCAGCGTACATTTTGTCTCTATTATTATATTGAAACTCCAATAAGGAACTCCAGTCCGATTATATAATTTTTTAATCAATAATAACGTTCAGACTTAAATACCAGTATATTTAGTTTTTTTTTTAAAGTTAGTTTTCATAGTTAAAATAAGTTTCAATTTTTTAAAGCCCGACAAAATGCTTTAAATCTATGGCCAGTCGATTTTGATCAGTTTTGTGGTTAGAATGTCAATGTGTTAAAACAAGGATGAGCTTTACTGTACATAATTTTAAATTCTAATCATGGTAAATCATAACTAATCATGAGTAATAAAATTATGTACCTTTTTAGAAACTTTAAATCGAAGAATAATAATAGTATTGAGCATTAACATTATCATAATATCCGTATTGATAATTGGTTTGATCGTGAATACTCAAATTTATTTCATTAATATTATTTTTTTATATTGAAAAATAATTATAGAACTTAAAGTCACCCAAATTAAGTTTAAATTTCGCCAAAACTAAAAAAAACACATATTTAAAATACAAAACAAAATAGGAAAAAAAAAATCGCACTAATCCTAAAATAGAATGCGAACGTGACGTCGATGTTCCAAATGCAATGGTACCAACATAACAAGGTGTTTTGATGGGATGAATTTTTATTCACTTTTAAATAACGTTTTATAAATTCTACGTACACAATAAAATTTATACATTCAGAATGAACATTTGCTGATCTATATGAATATATATTTAAAAGCCATTATATTTTTCAGTGGAGTTCCTTATTAAAAATAGCTCTTGTTTTTTGTATCACCAGTTTGATAAAACTGGATGTTTCTGTAAAGGAAAAAGGCCGGGCCGACAGCGTGTTTCAGAGGCTAAAATGCGAGATTGAGTCCAACATTTGAACTACCCTGTATATCAACACTTCTGTTTTTCTCGGAGAAGTGAAAAACAGACCGAAGTTATATAGAAGCCATGCAACGGTACCATCATAGATGTGTATGATCTATTTCGAAGATCAGATAAAGCCCAGACCCCGCACCGATTGCAGTGAGCTCACAGAAGCAGACGTAACGTAAGCTGTAACTCAGTGGCGCATTCACAATTTTTTCTCGAGGACCGGGCCCAACGAATAAAAAATTTGCATTGTTACTTCAAAGCGATAAAAGTCATCTATGGTTGTACATGTAATATATTTATATAACCGGTTAGTAGCTGAGTGGACAAATACGTCTGGTTCCCATTCAGGCGTCATGGATTCAATTCCTTCACTAGCTAAGTCCTTCATCATTGCACAAGCAACATCTTCCCGCCTATAGTTATGGTAATAGAAGTTTTTCAAATATTGGCAGTTATTGGTCAATCGTAATTCTAGAATACCGGTTCCCAAACTTTTTCGGTCACAGATCCTAAACAGGCGCTTGAAAGTATCTGAAAAAATTTAAAAATAATGTTTAGCCGCGGCGCACCGAAATAACGAATGTTGTCCCTGACGCAGATTTCGGTACCGTTGGAAACCGTATTTATGTTGTATGAAATATCCCATAGGTTTTTGAGCTCCTAGAGTGCTATCTGGCATTAGCACCTATAGCACGACGCGCTGTGTTCCGATTGGTGGATTTTTTTTACTATGTTTGGGTATTTATACCATATACATTTGTGTCGCTTTGGCCTTATTACTATTACCATCTCATGGTTTGATTTACTTGACTGAATTTATGTTATATTATTTGTGCTTTGTGGGAAAAGATCTTAGCTGGATTAAAAACCCTAACCAAGGAAAGGAAAAAGGAAAAAACATTTTGTCATAAATAATTTACTAAAGTTACTTTTTGTACTTACTGAATAAAATATATTTTATATGTTATTAACTATTTGCTGCCTTTTTTCGGGCTGCATCCATGAGTTTCGTCGTCGGCTCATAAATCTGAATGATACGTAACTCAATCTAATCAATATTACTCAATAATATTTTTTTTTTTAATACTCAATTTTAAACGCATTTTTTTCTTCATAGCACCGACCAGTACATATCAAACACATATACATAATTGTGTACTCTATAATATTTGTTTTTCTCATCTCTTTAGTACGTTCGTAAGTTTTTTTTCTATACTATTCTTCATATTTATTTATACTTATTATTTATACTTTTTTCTAGATATATTATATTACCATACTATATGTCAATACTAGCTTTTTCCCTTCTGTTTTTGTAGAATGGCACTTAAAATGAACTAAACTTGTCAATTTGACTGTCCTAAAACTGTTCCCAGTTTGGCAGTCAAACCTTTATTACGTTTTATTGCTTTATAATGTGTGTTTCAAATAAATAAATAAAATGAAGTGAGTCTTGCTCGCCGTAGGTTTTTTAGTTTTTTTGAAGTTCATTGCACCACCGCTCATTGTATCACAAATATATATATTTTTAAATTAGCAAGTCAGGTGAATTTCGGCCTTTAAAAATGGGTTCTTGAATTCAAACAGTTATTTTCCAAACTGATTCAAATTATTCAATGTAGTCTCTGGAAATTTTATGAACTGCTGCTTCCGGTTTTTCATGTCAACATCAGGAATTTAATCACCACGCAACGGAAGTAACAATAATTTTACAAAGCGCATGTAAATGAATTACTAACTGCTGAAACAAATACTTTACTTCAAACATATTACATTCAAAACATACCACAATAGGGTTATCACTGTTTTTTTTTTCATTTCCTACTAAAATTATGAAAAAAAAATTACGGTAACGATGGAATTTATATTTAATATTATTTTGTTTGAAGAGTTTTATCCACTATGTACATTTGTTACTTAATGTTATTACTGTGCTACCGCTTTCTACACATCCGTGTCATTCACTAGTGTTCTTAAAACTAACTTAAATTAAACAAGTACAGAAATAATTAGACATTATTAGGTGAGGGGAGAGGGAGTAGTGATTAGGAGGGGGTTGGGCGGTGGGAGGAGTCAAAATAACAAGGGAACATGGTTAACAAAGGTAATTTACAGGGTGCTATTATTTTATTTACTAAATGATTCTTTTTTTTTCATAGGCGCACAATTTAAATTACGTATTAATATTTGTTTGTTTAAATTTTTTTCTTTATTGAAGTTATGGCCTGTCTCTAATAAATGATTAGCAAACTCTGAATAGTTAATATTTCGTAAACAGAGTTCATGTTCTCTGATTCTAGTGGTAAAATTTCTAGTAGTCATACCTACATACTGTGAGTCACATTCATTACATTCTAATGTGTATATTCCGCTGTTTACCCATTTATTAGAAATGTCCTTGTACATTAGTAAAATTCAATAACACAAGTATATAGCGGATAAAACTCTTCAAACAAAATGTCTAGAAGTTGTTACATAGTTAATGCCCAAGAAACACAAATTTTTGTTGTTTTTTTTATGTTGACGAATAAATTTTCTAGAACGATTTAAAATGTGCAATTTTTAACATGCTGCTATAACGGCATATTCGTTTTTGTTCATGAGTATGGCGTTGTTGACGTCACGCCGACCAACGTTGGTGACAGTCATCTTACCAGCCAGTAGCGTTATCTACATCATAATGACGTTGTGGGCAGTTCGAACCGTTTCAGATTGTGCGGCTTTAGATCGTTTTCAAAACCAATAATTATGAATGAAAATATTAAAAATCACATTTTTATCACAATTATCAGAATCGGAAATATAAACCTTAGAACTTCCTCACATTTTTAACGTTATCCGTATAGTGTGTGAGGATTACACGGGTGAGATACGACTTATATTAATTATGAAGAAATGAACAGATGCGCCGAAAATTTGGTAAAACCACGGTAAAAACAATGCTCTTGATTTTTGTCATTCAGATGTCAGTTTCCAATAAAAATATTTAGCAGCGACATCTTTTAGTATTTTTTTAAAACAGAAACCTTAAACATATTTCAAACGTAGACAATTTTCTACATTGAAAGTGCTGATCCACAAAATCTACAACATCCTGAAATATAAATGAAAAACCATGTTAAAATAACATAATTTTGGGCTAGAAAAATTTGTCGCAAAGCCTTTGGTATTTTGTAAAACAGACAAAAAACTGTTCAATATTTTGATCATAGCAATTGGAAGCAATCTTCCCAACAACCCCTCCATTGATATACTCGGTGTAACCTTAAGTGACCACCTCAGGTATGGGGGCTCCATCGAAGACAGAGTAAAGTGAGCCTCTCAAAAGCTGGGTGTATTGTACAAAGCCAGAAGATACTTTAATAGTACGCGACTGCTGACTCTGTAAAAATCGCAAGTGCGTCCCATTATAGAATTTGGCAGCCACCTTTGGCAGCCAGACATAAAATATCTGAAAAAATCCTTGACTTTGTGCCGAAACGGACGGTCTGTTTGATAGATTCGTCTACCTTAACAAACGGATTGCAATCTTCGGAGCACAGACGTCAGGTGGGAAAGCTCTCTGTAATGGAAGATGTTCTGAGTAACTAGCGTCATTGATCGCGCCCAACGTACGTGGTTGACATTTGTCACATGAGAACGGGTCGCTTCTAAGATTCGTCATTGTGTTGTCAACAGCTCGGCTGTGGAATGATCTGCCGGCCTCTGTGTTTCCTTTTTCCTATAACGTGGGTCTCTTTAAGACCCAGGTTCACTCCTTCCTATAATTATTTCCTACAGGGCCTCCTGTGAGGAGTTAATGTAAACAAAACAAAAATTGCAACCAGTAATTCGATTAAACTAACACATGATATTACCGAATGACACAATGGCTCTATAATGTACTCTGCTTGTGTCAGTACCGTGGCAGTACAGTAGATGACCTCCGTGGTTGAGTAGTTATGATCCTTGGCTACGAATCCGGAGGTCGCGGGTTTAAATCCCGGTGTACGAAATTAAATTTTATTTAATAAATTAATAATAATTACTTTGTTTAAAACCACTGTATTTAACATGTAAATATCTACATGTTTCGGGAGCAAAGCTCCCTCTTCAAGATAAACAGTTCCTCTACTAAAAATAATGACAAGTATAGACAAATAATAAGAAAATAGAACAAATTAAAAAGACAAGCAAAAATTAAAAATAAGTGATGAAAGTAGGTAAGCAACTAATTAAAAACATAAAGTGATTTAAATATTAAAAAAATATAAAACAGAAATTTTTTAAATAGAAATGATTTTTTTTTTAATGTTTTTATTATTTCTATAAATAAAATAAAGAAAACAGCAAGCCATAAAAAAATTGTTAAAATTTATCATAATAATATTATAAATGTAGTTATTAATATGTAAATAAATTTAAGAGACATAACTATTTACATTTTTATTTTGATTATTAATAATAGTTAATTGACTATTAACATTTCATTAAATTTTATTTAATTAATTTGTGTTAATTCACAGTTAATTCATTAAAAAGTAATATCTAGTATATTTACGACACGTTCCAGAGTCAAAGATGCTCTCAGTATCGTCCTGGTGAACACAGAATTGAAACGTTGCTCAAAACGGCTTCAGCCATGTTCACTCCCCCTCCCCCACATTTCTCTTCCCGATCTCCTTCCTCTCCTCACTACCTCAGCCTCACAACATGCCTCAATTGAGAATGCAATTGTCTCACTGGTTCCAGACGATTGGGAGCAACTATGACTCTTGTGTGGTACTCATAAAGAAGGAAATTAAAACCACCGCAAGGCTGGGTGCGCCATTGCTGTAGCTACTGTTATTCAATAACATCGGCGGCACTGAACACTTATATCAGATTGCCAGAGCAGATATCACATTACCAACTAACTCAGGTCGAAAGCTCAGGCGGGTACCGAAAGGATCGCCTATCGGACCTTCGTTAAAGGCTCACCTCTGACACCAATAAACAAACTGTGATGAATCCCCGATAAAACGATTAATATATTATTTTCCGTTTTATCCATAAAGCCAAATTTTGGAATGCAATAAAAAATATTTGAATACCGCACAAGATTCCCAACTGCTCCCAAATGCTCTCCAATTTGAGAGTTACGTTTCAAGGCTAAAGGAAGCGAAGAGCAAAATAAGAACGTTGGGAAGTATCTGGCTATTCAGATCTAGTTACCAAACACGGTTAAAATCATTTCAAGCAACTGCAACGTTTCGATGCTGAATTGGACAAGCGTCCAACCCAAAAAAGTCGAAACTGAGAAAAAGGCGTTTTTTAAATTTGGCAATGCAAAAGGACATTACGGCATTTGTGGAGTGAAAGCGAAATTAAGAAAGCTTTATTGAATTTGTAGCTTGGATGTTTTTAGCATATGAAAATCCCGTATTCGTATGTAGGAAAATTTGAAAAAAAAACGATTTTTGCAATTTGTGGGTTGGTAGCTTTCTGAATAACTACGTCCAATTATGGTCTTTCACCAGGGCAATACTGAGAGAAATCACGGAAGTGAGAGATTTTTGCATAATAATGGGTGAAAAACTACATTTCGCCGGCCACATTCAACGAATTGGATTAGTATGAAAAAAAATATTTTTCGATGTTGTTTTGTATTTAAAACATGTGCGAGTATTCTTTTAGTTTTGGCAAAATTTTAACTTAATTTAGGTGACTTTAAGTTCTATAAATGCTGTTAAACATAAACAACCATTATTAATGAAAAAAATTAGAGTATTCATGATTAAACCAGTTATCAATACGGGTATTATGATAATGTTTATGGTCAATACTATTATTAATCTTTGAGTTATCAATGTTTCTCAAAAGGTACATAATTTTATTGCTTATGTTTAGTTATAGTTTACTATGAATGAAATATAAAATTATATACGGTAAAGCTTATCCTTGTTTTGACATTTGACATCCTAACCACAAAACTGATCAAAACCGACTGGCCATAGATTTGAAGCGATTTAGCGGGCTTTGAAAAATTGGAACTTTGAAAATTGTTTTAATCATGAAAAACTGACTTTAGAAAAAAAAACGAAATACTCGTATACAGATATTTAAGTTTGTACTTTTATTGATAAAAAAAAAAATTAAAAAAATGGACTGGAGTTCCTTATTGTTATTATTATCGACTTTTTTATTATTAATATAAATGTTAATTTGCTAAATATTGGCATATTACACAATTTTTTATACTTGCTGTTTCCTTTATTTTGTTACTTCCTGTGCATTTTATTTATTTTTTTATTATATCTAATGTTTAATATTGTGAAATTATTATTTATTAAGTAGTATTGTGCGAGAGCCATATGGGCGTTTCAATAAAGCAAAATGTAAATAAACTACGTTTTCTTTCTTAAATAAAATTGCGTACAACTGTTTTATTAAAATATTTTAATGTCAGCTTGTCGTGCGATACAAAGCGTCGGGTGTTCAACCCTCTGCTCGCTAAGCCCTCCATCATTGCATAAGCAACATTTTCATGATGGCAGTTGTAGGAATTCAAACATTGTCAGGGTTTCCGTAACTCATTCTTTCACATATAGTCTCTTTCTTTCTGTTCATTTGTCATACACAATTTAAATCAAATCTATTGCTATCTCACTTTTCTTTAATTCTATTTTTATCTTGTGTCTCATTCTGTATGTATATACAAGCACACACCGTGTATTTTTTCGTTTAGTTAAATTTTGTACCCCAATGTAGTTTAGACTAAGCAAAACCGGTCGGTCGAAAAAATAATTAAAAATCGGTGGTTTTAAACATTGTGTTCAAATTCATTCAATTTTTCAAATGACAAAGTGATTATTTTCTACAAAAATAATAAAAATTAATTAATTGATAAACTAAAGTTTTTAAGACAAGATTTTTGTGCATAGCGCAAAGGGTAACAATTATTTTTATAAACAATAATTATTAGCCTGAAACACTCATCCAAATTAAAAAAAAACCTTCCGAGAAAAGATAAATGTCGCCGACAGGACTCGAACCTGCACAAAAATCTTGTCTTAAAAACTTTAGTTTATCAATTAATAAATATTTGACAAGTCAAAACATTTTTCACTAATAAAATGTAGACATAATTTGTCTCGACGCCATCTATTGAGGGATTTAGCCGTTACAAACCTTCCTCATACTAATAAAGTTGATTGTTTACAGGTGAAATATAATAAAAAACAGTAATTATTGAATGAAACACTAGTATATATTGAATAACTTGGCGGGTTTGAGATAAGCCGACGTAGCTCAACGGTAGAGCATCTGACCGGCAATCAGAAGGGTGCAGGTTCGAGTCCTGTCGGCGACATTTATCTTTTCTCGGAAGGTTTTTTTCAATTTGGATGAGTGTTTCAGGCTAATAATTATTGTTTATAAAAATAATAAAAATTAATTCATGTATAGAACGCAAAATTATTAACAAAAGACTTCCTTTGTTTTTGTATATTATCAAGGTTGTACTCGTAAAGCTCGTACCTGCTTGTCAGCTAAATGACTAGTAGTTATCAGGCCTTGCAAGCACGCACATAAAAGTGGGATTTCACGGCTGATCTGCCTGCGTCATAAAGAGCTTTTGACGTAATCCGACAAAGTAGACTAAAGACCCTGTTTAAAGTACTCCGTACATAAAGCGTACGTCACGACATGACAAGGCGGTGTTGTTCGGTGGATTTCCTAAACGTGGAAGAACCGAATAAAGGAAGAAATGATTTGCTTTAGCACCAACTGAAAATATTAAAAAAAAAGTGATAGCACAACATAGCATTTTACCTTGGCAGGGGCGGCGAGCTCTATGGCTCTGGACTTTGAAGAGATTGCGAGTTCAAAACCCAGATCGGTCAATTTATTTCACATTCGTAGAGGCCTAAAAAATTCGCATTATTTTTTGGGTAAAGTGGTGTTACTTTGGTGAAATTCGCTGTATTTTAGGAGTTTTGGGTTATTTTTCATCTAAACGGTGTTGCAGATTTTTTTGATAAATTTTTTTATGTTATCGTAGAGAATGACACGACGCCGCGTTTTTGACAAGAAGTTAGCTGCCTTTCATTGTATGGCTATTCATGCTTGTCAAAAACAAATAAATATTTAGGGTACACAATATTACTGCCTTATTTTAAAGTACCAGAATATCACGTGAAAACTACGAAAATTCACGGATCTTACCCGATAATTGAGAATTTTGCGTTATTCGCGTGAAAATGTTGAAAATCGTTAATTTTATCATTTCATGTTGCTAGGTCACTAATTTCTGGTGTAGTGATATGATGAAATTCCTTTAGATCTAGGGAAAAAAATATGTATAATATGGAAATTGTATTTATACATAAAATAAATTTTTTTCTTACATTTTTAAATCTCCAATTAAATTCCCAATTAGATAAGCCACTAACCGCCAATGGATATAACCCGAGCTACCTTTTCCACATCTTCCCATTTCTTTCAGCCCCTCAAGATTCTCCTTATTGGGGATGCCATAGTACTACTGGCTACCAGGGCAGTGTGATCAATACACATAAAAAAGTAAAGTAGCATATATTCCTCATTAATTGTTTTTGTGTTTAATTCGTAGAACCCCATTTATTTATTTTTTAAATTTAATGTAATTCAAATTTAATAATGTTATTATTAAATTACAGTTTGAAAATGGCATTGAACGCTGAAACAGCTGTCATAATAATAAAAACTAAAAATACTTGATAACTTAATAATAACATTATTAAATGTAATTTAGTTTAAATTTAAAAAATATGTGAAAAATACCATATACGAGTATTCATCTGACAATTACGTCGTAGATCATTTTTTAAACAGAATTTGCCTAGCCTATATGAGAATATTTAATGTGTTTTTGTGGGAAACTCTCTTATTTTTTTATTACCGTAATTAAATATTTTATAGGTCAAATAAAGGTTAAATGGAAACAGTAGGTTCAAAATTAGAACATCACTGTTTTTCCGGTTCTAAATACAGGTATGGGAAGTACTTTTTCATAAATTAATAATATTGACGGGGAATTTATTAATGATAAATTCAATCAAATAAAACAAGTACCGTAAAATAATAACGAAATAATTTAACCTTTAGTATGCCAAAATAACCTATCGGAACGCAAAACTTGTATCCGTTGAGTGCCCGCGTATCCCATTGGCATGTAAAAAAATAATTATCTGAATATATTTCGTGAATTTAATGTACCATCTATTACATAAGTATATAAAAGAAACGCCTTATATCAAATCTACAAAGATTTTTTCATCAATAAAATTCACTCCACTAAATAGTATAAGCAATATATTCGAAACAAATGGTTTAATAGCCATCCCGATGCTAAGAACGACCACAGCACAGGTATAAGATGGTACAATATATTATTATTCAAGTAATAAAAACATTGAAATATGAACAATTCAAAAAGCAAATTAACTCCCTGAACTTAGATAATAATATATTGTCCCCTTAATGTATACTATCTAGCATATAAATTACTATTTGGTTATTTTTTATTATTATTCTAAAATTGTTCTTTTGATTTACGTTTGTAGTTATTTAATAAGTTTTTAATATCGTCTCCATATTGAATTGTTTCCATTATTTTATCATTACGTATGTAAATACTCCTCCCATAGCCACGAGCTGCTGGAGCTCAACTTATGGAGAGTAGATCAATAGGAAGTTAAAAAATGATGTAGATACTGCAATTTTTTTGTAATCAATAATATATATATATATATATATATATATATAATATATAGTATGAATGGCGTTGAAAGTGTGAATTTTTTGTTTTTTATATTACAACCGTCAAACTGCATACAATATAATTACCAAGTGGAATATTCTTTTATTAATTGTTTTGTGTTTAATTCGTAGAACTTCATTTAATTATAAAAAAAAATTGAAGTACTTAAATCAAATATAATGTAATTATGGAGTTCTGCAAGTATTTTAGTTTTTAATTATTGTTACAGCTGTAGTTAGGCCACATTGCGACGATTTACTTATATGGTTTTAAATACTCCCGCCCATTTTTAATATGGAGGGTGTTTAAAATGATTTATTACCGGTAAAACCGATTTACTTTGAAAATAATTGTGATGATTAAAAATTATCTATTCTGTGAGGTACTTACCGTGGAAAGCAGTTTTAACCGTATAAAGTATTTTCTTAATTGAGTACCTCAAGATCAAAAGGTACCTAATAATAAAATATTTATAATATAAATTTGTTATTCAATGTTTGATAATATTTTTTATTAACATTTTTGATTAATTACTTATCTACTTTAATCAATTTTTGTTTATGTTTGTAATTTGTCTATACTTCACATTATTATTTGTTAGTATTTTATATATTCCTGATGAAGAAAAGCATTGCTTTCGAAACATGTGTATATTAATAAAGTGGTGAATAAAAAGTTATTTTTAATTCATTTATTAATAATATCACCACAAAGTGAATACCAATCTTTTGAAGAAATTATTTTAATCTATTATTTAAAAAAAAAAATTATTGTCCATATACAGAACAAAATGAAAATGGTCGGTAGGTACCTTTTGTTATAAAGCTACTAAATTGTTTTATAATTACGTGAATGCTATCTGAGTCAACGAATTTAATTTGTTTCGTAACTCAATTAATTACTTTAAGGAATTATGTATTGTTCAGGTATCGCGAATATGCTAAAGAGTGGAAAATAAATAATTTTCCTCGCTTTATTAATTATCGTTATATTATATTATTCCGTTTATTAATTTCTAAGTGCTTAAATATAATTAATCTAAACAGTTGTAACCAATGACATTACATGCTGTAACAATAATTAAATACTAAAATATTTGCAGAACTTAATAGTAACATTAATAAATTAATTTTACTGAAATATATATATTTTTTTAATTTATGAATTCTGACTCACCAACGCGTTATTTTTAAACATCACATAGCATTAAAGTTAGAAGAACAATATTAATAAAAATAAAACAATAACTTTGTTTATAACCACGAGAATTTTATTTTATTTTATTACGACAGACCGGTTTCGCTTAACATAAGCATCTTCAGGGTACAAAAATTAAACTGATCAAAAATACATAGTGTGTGTTTTTATATACAAAATAGAATAAGACAGAACATAACATACAACAAAGAAAAAATGAGATAGCATGAAATAGAAATCTGACATAATAACAGGGAGAAAGAGACAGGAGTGTACAATATGGAATACCAAGGAATACCTGAACAGGTGATTATGGGATGGGAAATTTTACAAGATTATAGGAAATATACCTAATATTGGGCTATTGAACACATTCAGTTTATTAAATATGTCTAACTACAAAGTGACTGCTTTCTATCAGAAAAAATAAAATAGAACAATATTAATTTTATAAAAGATAATTTTGTTATACTGGTTGTTGTACTAGATTTTATTATTTACAACGAGAGAAGTAACACACCATCTGAAGTTCTTTATTAATTTTGTTAGACTTGATAATCTTAGACATTCTTCCTGCTACATTCATTAAAACAAGACGGTAAAGTTGTCATTTCCCCTTAAATTTACATTTCGCATAAAAGGGAATGAACATTAGCCACGTTTACACGCCCTCCATGCAATGTCAGGCATAATATTGTTGGAGCGGAAATCTCACCATCAAAGCTGAAAACCCCTTTATTATCAGATGAATGTTTGGAGTACTATACATTGTAAAGAATGCCAAGTCCTCTCGGTCCAACAATAAGGAACTCCAGTGAAAAATATTATGCCATACTTGTAAAAAGCATTTACTATGTGGCTTGTTATAATTATAATATAAGCGTATACATTTTTAATACAATAATAATAACTGAGATTTCCCGTGCTGAGGATTTCATTTACAAAATATTAATTTACAACATATTAAATTGATGTGATTGATGACAAAAATAAAAATAATTGTAAGGTGAGGTGTTTTAAGTGCAGTTGAGTGGTTGCGTTGTTAGTTTGTATTTAGTGTTAATATATTTTCTATTTCAGATCTTCCTATGTCACGTATCCAGTGTTTTATTTGGTTTTTAAATTTATTATGGTTCTTAGATACAGGAGTTTAAATTCGTCACCGTAATATTAAAGGCAAAAAAATTAAATAATTTAGAAGCATTGGTAATTAGAAAATCCCTAAATAATAATTCTAGTGTATTGAATAAGCGGGAAAATCCAGTAGTCCCCTTATCATTATTTTATATCGTAGTTTAGTTTTAATATATTCCTGACGAGGGAAGGGTACTTCCGAAACCGGTCGAGATTATAACATTAAATCAGAGGGATTCAAAACTAACGTACTCGTTTATATTAAAAAATATTATGATTTACAAAAACATATATTAAATTTTGGAATAGCTTATAAACCTCATTGTAATATATTTTTAATCATTGAAGATAAGACATGGTTTGGACATGTAGAGCGAATGAAAGAAGAAAGGAGTGTAAGAAGAATATATGACGTGAGACGATGTATGAATGTGAATGAAGCAAGAAGTGTATGCCAAGATCGAGTTGTTTGGCGGTCCGTGCTTTCTGCCTACCCCTGTGGGAAACAGCGTGATGGTTAGTTAGTTGAAGATAATATTAACAACTCTCAAAATGAATCACGAAACAGAAAAAAAGATAACTGCAGCAACTTGGACTCGAACCCAAGACCTCATAGTCTATCCGAGATCTTGCGGCCTAATCCACGGAGCTACAGCTACCTCAATGCGTTCTA
>JAHDVE020007908.1:0-83405 GCA_022606495.2 Halesus radiatus | reverse complement strand
TAATAAGTTTCTTAAAGGCTTGAGCTATAAATTTACAGTAACAATTTACTCCATTTCATATTCCGTGTGTGCACCCGCCGATAAACAATTTATTTACTTATTTAAGGTATTACTGGAAACGAAATAGCGGATTCCATTGCTAAGGAATCCACTGTTCACGGTCCGCTAAATGATATTCCTGTTCCAGTTAGACACTATTTCCCTATTCTAAAAAGTAAATACAAATATGGTCATTAATTGATAAACTAAAGTTCTTAAAAACTTAAGACAAGATTTTTGTGCATAGCGCAAAAGGGTAACAATTATTATTTTTATAAACAATAATTATTAATCTAAGACACTCATCCAAATTGAAAAAACCTTCCGAGCAAAGATAAATGTCGCCGGCAGGACTCGAACCCGCACCCTTCTAATGTTCTTACTAATAAAGTTGGTTGTTTACAGGTGAAAATATAATAAAAACAGTAATTATTGAATGGAACACTAGTATATATTGATTAACTTGGCGGGTTTGCGATAAGCCGACGTAGCTCAATAATAGAGCATCTAACCGGACATTAGAACGGTGCGGGTTCGAGTCCTGCCGGCGACATTTTATCTTTGCTCGGAAGGTTTTTTCAATTTGGATGAGTGTTTTAGATTAATAATTATTGTTTATAAAAATAATAACAAATATGGTCCTCTGAATGGAAAAAAATCATCAGTACTCATTAACACAACCTTTTATTTCTGTCAAGCCCTGGTTTCATAAATACACTTGAATGCCAAAAAAACATATTTCCTCCAAAACTCGAATGAGACTAGGTCACACTTCTTGTCTGTCCTATCAACGACCAATTTCCAAACTTTATGCATGAATTGGTAAAACTTAAAATTGAACTCCCTACCAGTATTCCCCACCTTCTCAGTCAAGTCTCAACTCCCCCTAAATTAACAATTTATTAGCAAAATACATTTATAAAAATTACATTAAAATTTAAGCCTTTGGGAATTAAAAACAAATAAATATGCACCGTAACTTATCTGCTTAAATTTTATTTGACCAAATATTATATCCCGTTTAAAAGTAATTAATTTTAAGAACAATCTGTATTATTAAAATCTAACTGATTAAACGTGGCCAAGATCGCCCTTAATGGGTGAAAGTCATAAGATAACAAAAAAATACTTAAAATAGAACACACGTACATTGGTTTCATGTATTCTAATATGAAAATATCTACATACAATTAAGAATTACAAATCAAACTTAAAAAATGGCACTTTACGTGTTTCGTCACTTCCTTCTTAAATTTAAAAATATTTTCCTCTCATTTTATATTGGCCGGTATTTCATGAAAGATTTTCATTGCTCTATATAGTAATGAGTTTTGCGATTACGTTTTCTTTCGAAAGGGAAGTCTTATTTCATTTTTTCTTCTAGTTGAGTGGTGATGTCTGTATTGATGATGTTTATTAATTCTTCTTAAAATATTCGATATTTAAATTCGTTAAACATTTTAAAGAGAAAAATGCTTTAAACATTTTAAAGAGAAAAAATATTGCATTTAAGTATACGATATGTTTAAAATATAGTGTGTTTAGATCGCTTATGATTTCATTATTTAAAAGCATTACTTGTAAATTTTTTTTCTAAAATATTTAAATAATTAGCGCCATCTATTAGGTTTCGTTTAGCCTTAACAGGAAGTTGACACGAAATTTCAAGGTACAATTTCCTTTTAAAAGTGCCTACAAAGTGTTAAAAGTAATATAATGTAACAAGACTGACAAGCACGCCGCTTGTAATTTCTCTTCCGATTTTCGGAACAAACAGTCTTCGGTTGGATTTTGATTTAATGTTTCAACTTTTGTTTGACTTTTTGGAAAGATACCTGAATGTAAAAAGACACCCAGTCTACTGTAAAGTATTCTATTGTTAAGTATTTGTCTTATTCTGAGTTCAATATTAAATTAGTAGACACTTTTATATGTAGAAAAAATTTTTTTTTTGTAATTAGTGAGAAAAACATATTTAAACACATAATTGTGGTTGGATATTTATTTCTCCTTCTTTTTAGTTTTAGAATAATAACTTTAGCTGACTAGCAGTTGGATGGGTTGGGTAACCGACCTACTCACCTTTAAAAGATATTCTTAGTAAAAAAGTTCTGTAATATAAATGTTATATTTAATAGCTTCTTTTTTAATAAATGAAATAAAATACTTTTTTATTATTAGTTTTATTTCACATTGAACATTTGTTACTAAATAATAATTAGCTATCCGTTTCCACACTTACGTGTCAGAGGTAATTAGATATAGTTATAAAAGTACATATTTTAAATTGGGAGACTTTAGATATTTAAAATTTTTAAAATCAAAATTAAATTTAGTTACCTCTGTACTTGTATAATTTAAGTTAGTTGTAAGAACGCTAGTATATGACACGGAAGTGTCGAAAATGGTAGCAAATTATTAATATTATGGTACAAATCTTCAAACACAAAAGGCGTAAAAATTGTCACATAATGACCAAGAAACACCTTTTTGAAAAAATGACACTAAAATGGAATATTGTGATACGTAATACATGTGAATTATTGGAATGCACTGCACTGTATTCTAGACCGAAGTAAAAGCTCTATTTGCCTATGTACAGGGTAGTTTATGCATACATTTATCGTGACAATATCCCACCATGACGTGAAGGCTTAGATACCCTGGGGGCACCGGCAGACATCGCTCGATACTCACTGACAACCCAGGTAAAGTTTAGTATCGAGGGAATGAAGTGATATATGGAAGTTAAAGCCCATGACAAGTGGCAAGTATGCTTATGGGAGCAATGCGAACCATCCCCGAGTCAATTAATTAATGATTAATTACTCATTAACATAATATGGATGGTTTGTACTATTGATTGAGTCCTTAAAATAAATAATTGAAGATGATTATAATAAATCCTTAATAAAATGTGAAACAGAAAAGACATAGAAAATGAAAAGGTAACGATCGCATCTGAGACTCGAGCCCATAACCTCTTGGTCTATCCGGGACCAAGCTCTAACCAATTAAGCTAAAGCCACCTAATTGCTTTCCGTCATTTTAATGGATATCATTTTTTAATAATCAATTTTTTTAAGAACTGTTAAGAAGAACGGCAGCGCGGGATGTTTCATACAAAACTTAATTTTGGATTTGAGGTCAAAATACTCACCCAAAGCTAATGATTTTTTTTCATCAAAAAGTATAGTAAATATCTAGTACCGATTAAAGGTAATTAATTTATTTTTGTTTTACATTATGAAATATAGGCCATTAAAGGAAATGATTTTGCGCTATTTTAGAAACACCTTTAACAATTATTTGGGGCTAACGGTGGTGTAAAAAAAAGTTTTACCCAGTCTACTTTGAAAATATAATGAAATATAAGATACATATTTTTTTAAAATAAGAATTTATTAATATATAAATTTATCAGATGGAACTGTTCATTTTACGTTTCGTTCAACAACTCGGCAGCGGAATGATTTGCCGATTTTTAAGTTTATTTTCTCTAAAACATAGGTCTCTTCAAGAGCAGGGTTTACATTATGGGTTATAAGATTTTAGATTTAAGAGGTTTGGGGTTCAAAACCTGATGTGGTTTTAGAATTTATTTACTTATATATTTATTTACTTATTTTTTATTTATTTTTATATACAAGTAATTATTTATTTATTTATAGATTTATTTATTATTTTATTTATTTAATAACTTGTTTATTTATTAATATTTTTTTAGTTTGTTTATTTATTTAATTACTTATTTATTAATTAATTAAATTTGGTTTATTTATTTGTTTATTTACTCATTAATTAATATACTTGTTTATTTATTTAATTGTTTATTTATTTATGCTGTAGTTACAATGATTTCGTGCGGTTGGGATTCTAGCGGATAACAAAAAAAAAACAACATAGGTAAGGTATGTGTAGAAAACACATCTAGTCAAATTAGTTTCAAAACGAATTCAATGAATGCAAACACTTACCCGTTAATAAGTAATGTAATTTATTTACCTATCAACGTAGAACGTACCCAGCGACAGCTCACGAACTCACGTGACCTCAGTAGTTCGGACGCAGAGCATTGGCAATTTATAAATTTAGTTTCAATTGTTTGTTTTATGTTTATATTCAGTGTGAGATTCGACAGTTTAATTCCAGTTGTGTTTTTCATGTTAAAACTGAAGAGGCAATTTGTAAAAGTAACTTATCTCGTTTGCTTTGTGAAAAGAGACAAGGACAGATGTTATTTTGACGACGAATAAAAGTTGTAACCATTTGCTTACTCTTTTATTAAATCAAAATATCGATAAAGAACTCTACCAACAGAACACAATCTATTAGTATACAATACTTTTATATTTTCTAAAACAAATAATACTTTATATACGCCTGTTAGCTATGATGCTAAACAGGTCTTGAACGGAAAAAAACTTTTATAATTTCATAGAAATATTTTATGTTATTAGATGCGAAGTAATACGATACAATATGATTCTATCACCTCTGCCAGGAGCACTCCCGGTGAGACCGGTACACCAGGGGGCACTGATTTGTTAGGACTTGGAACACGTTCACTGTGGATGGGAACGAGGTTGAAGCTTAATAGTCCAGTATACATGGCAACCTTATCAGCCAATATTGGTATTTAGGACGAGTTGGAATAAAGGAATGGATTGAGCGGTGGTATTTCATTTCTCACTTCCCGCTTATTTTTGCTTACCACTTCTCGCTTCTTGTTTCCCGTTTCAAGCTTCCTGCTTACAGATTTTTATTATTTCATGCTTCCAGTTTCCATCTGCTTCTTGCTTCCCGTTTTCCGCTGCTTCACGCTTTCCGCTTCCGCTGCTTCTTGCTTTTTGTTTCATGTTTCTCGCTTAGTGGTTCTTCGTTGTTTTTTTCATTCTCGATTCACGCTGCTTTTGGTTTCCTGCTTGCTACTGCTTCCCACTTCTTTCATCCCGTTTCCCGCTGCTTCTCGTTTCCTGCTTCTTATGGGAGGAAAGTTCCAGACTACCATGCTAGATCGCCCCCCTGTCCGGCCATGTGTCCAAAGCATTTGATCTTCATACTACTTAGTTCTCTTTGGTTTTGGATTAGCTTCCCCCATCACGATACAAGCACTATTCTCCATTTAGTGTGATGGTAGCGGGAGACCTACAAACACTGTCATGTCATTCAAAGACCCAGAAATACTCAGTCGCTAAATTCGCGACCGCATCTTTTATTATTTTCTGTGTCTCCTTTTGTGTCATATTTTAATTTAAAGTTATTGATATTATTTTCAATAATTAATAACTAAAATATAAATTAATGAGAAGTTCTCTTTTTATACCATTGTTTTAATGTATTAATATCAAAATGTTTCGAAATCGAAGCTTTAATAAATAAAAGTTTACAAACGAAAATGTTTCATTATCACAAAGTAAGTACATTAAAAAAAGCTTATTAGATACTATACACATTATATCTTAGATAGTTTAAAGAATAACAAGACCACAAGTTCATGGGTACATATGAATAGTAGAGATAAATTAGCTAGTCATTTCTGAAGATACGTACATTATTCGGAAGTTCCTTGTTCCTTAATTAGATAAGATGCATCCCGAAACGATACATACACGCTTTGTAAAGAAACTCTTTGAAGTAGCGTATGCATAACCGGTTTTTGGTAAACCGGTTTACCGGTAAATCTGAATTTTTCCCCTGACGATTTATTTTTCAAAATGTTTTTTGATTACCGATATTTCGATAAATGTATGGCGCTACAAATTCAAAAACATATTAATTCTTTTTAATTCGTGTATGCAATTGTATATTTAGATAGAAGTCTACAGTATGTGGATATACAGATGCTTTCTAAAAATACTAAATTAAATCCATCCTGAGCGGTGCGTGAATGTTCTTGTAGGACACACTTTTATTCATATCCCCAAAAACTATATAACTTATGCATCTACAGAATACAAAAACTTGGTAGCATTATATTTTTATAGCAGTTCTTCTTGTTTTATACCTTAATCCTTACAATAATCCCCTAAAAACTAAATTATTATTACTCAGTGGCGGTTGGTGACTTTTAAGGGAGCTAGAGTGCACTGTTCTACCTATCATCTAAATCTCCATACAAAAAATTGAAATTGAAAAAAAAAAATTAAAGTCATTTTCGGCTTCAACAACGGCAATAACGTCGTATTTTTCAATTTTAGCAGTCTAGATCACTCAAAAGTCACTGCTACAGCATATTATTACAGATTTATCGGTATGATCAATTTCCAACGTCAGTTAATTTTGTATTCCCTACTTAAGTTACTAAGAACTGCACTGTTAAATATGTAGAAGAGCAGACTAACTAACTAACTAACTAACCATCACGGCGTTTCCCCGCAGGGGTAGGCAGAGAGGACGGACCGCCAAACAACTCGATCTTGGCATACACTTCTTGCTTCATTCACATTCATACAACGCCTCATACATTCTCTTCTGTTATTCCGACTTCTGACATGGCCCGACTCGAATATTTGATTCACTTGATCGTGCCATGTCTTCCTCGGGCGTCCCCGGCCTCTTCTTCCATTCATATTCGCGTCATATATTCTCCTTACACTCCTTTCGTCGTTCATTCGCTCTACATGCCCAAACCATCTAAGCGTCCCTTTCTTAATCTTGCTCACTACGCTTACATCAGCAAGAGCAGATATAAAAGTAAATATGCATCACATAATAATATCTCGGCTGGAAATACAAATCGTTCTCCTAAAATGTTATTTTAGGACGTTTACTGTCAAATACATTTTCTTCGTTGAAAATTCAAGTAGCAATATACTCGTACGTGTATTTATGTGGGTTCAAGAATGTTTTGTTTTCCTCTGAGAATGACAAGAGAATTTCCAGCGCAAAATTTGTACATCGAATCGGCACAAATTACTATTTAAAATTCTTCTGCCGTATTTCCAGCTTAACTTAAAAAAATTCGGTAGCTTTAATAAATATTTTGAATTGCACGATTTTTTTTAATTATTCTGAAAAACAGAGTTTTGATTGGTGATATATAACTGTTTTTCCAACTGTTTTGACCAATACGAACATATTTTTATTATTATGATTAAAATTTGTATTCAAATATTTGTAGACAGCTTAAAAAAACTGTTAAGATTTTTTTATATTACATATTTCAATTATATATAAAAGGTGCTAATATAACTCGTGGGATATAATTAATACATACTATCAATCACAAAAGTACTAATGTATAATGTATCAGTGTTGTAACACACTTTTATTTAATTAATTTGTGCTGTTTCACAATTAATTAATTTAAAAATGATATATAGTATATTTGCGCACGTTCCAGAGTGGAAGATACTATCAGCATCGCCCTGGTAAAAGACCACCACTCATAATTGAAACGTTGCTTGAAATGGCTTTTAGCTGTGTTTTGTGACCAGATCTGAATTGCCAGGTATTTACCCACCTTCCTCTCACTCTTCTCCTTCCCCTCCCCAGTTCCTTCAGCCTCACAACATTCCCCAGTTGGGGATGCCATAGTATCACTGGCTCCAGACGGTTGGGAGCAGTCGGGACTCTTGTGGGGTATTCATATAAAAAAAAAATTAACAAATGCCTACCTTTCGAAGCTTTAATGTTTTTTTGCATGGTGGATTTGACTCTATAAGCAATTTATCTTTCAATATTTTATTAATCATTTTACGTATCAGCAAACACACAACATAAAAAGGTTAATACATTGGCTAGTAATATTTGACCTAGGTCACTTTTTGCAACTTTTTGGAAAATTCTGTATATCGTGGAACCTTATTAACCAACAAGAATATTAAAAAAAATATTTAGTAACACCCTTTTATATTTCATTATTATTATAATAATGATCATATTCCTTCTTTTGATATTATACTAACTGATCATCAACAAAAAATTAATTCTCAAACACAAAAAATTATCCTTGCCAAGATGAGGAGACAGAAATATACCTAAATTTTGAATTATTATCAATTTTTGCTTCTCACACTAAATGTTAATCGACTATTTCCTCCCACTTTGAAACTACTACCTAATTTATATTAAATTTTACTATAGAACCCAGATTCTTAGAATTTCTATGAATATTTAAGATGTCTCCTGGTTCCCGTGCAGTACCTGACGAATTACAGTGATTGAACCTCCCCCAGTCTCCATTTGGAGAGTGCATGTACTGTGTAGCGGTGAATTTCATTAATACGAACTCTTATACTATTAGTCAAACGAACGAGGTATTAATAGGTCATATTTGATATAATTATTTGCTTTAGGAGATACCATCTGCGTCAATATAGATAAAACGTATTATGGGGCATTGTATCTCGACCTTTATATCCACGCGAATCCCAAAAGATACACATACGATAACTTCGTGACCCATCTGCGAAAATCAATCTTGGTTTTGTATTTGGACATGACTTTATGAACTATGTTGATTAGACTAAAATATATTTTTGACCGCTTCTCATGTCTGCCTTACAATCTCGGCAAAAAATAATATTAACATAACCTAAATGAAAGATGAAAACAGAAAAAAAAAAGATTTCGGTCGCATCTGGGACTCGAACCCGTGACCTCTGCCTATCCGAGGCAACCGCTTAACCAATAATATGGGATAAAAAATGGAGAATAATCTAGACAAATCTTGAATTTGAGATATGATATCGATGAAGATGACATAAATTGAACTGGTCTCATTAGCTAAGTTGGTCCTGGGTTCGAGTCACAGATGCGACTGAAATCTTTTTACTTTCCCTTTTTTTTTCTCCGTTTTCATGTTTCATTTCGGTTATGTTAATACTATTTTCTACAATGATTAAATATTATAACGAGGTTTTTAAATCTCAATAAAAGTAAGTGATAATTAAAAATTCAATTTCCAATAGTGTTAAACTATTGCTCGATACTTGTTCTGAGTTGTCTACCGCGTGCGTCGCATACCTCTCGGAGTTTGGACGAAGCTAATGACATACAAGATTTTGTTCCCCACCGTTAACGAAGAGATATAAGTGAGTTGTGGGCGTGTTTGTGTACCCGAAGTGAGGTCAATTTTATTTTATTTTAAGAGGAATATACAACCCATATTGCTACAAGATATGTGTCTTATGTCACCACGAATATATGCAATAGTCATAAAATTCGCTTGGCAAGCGGAGTCTAGAAATGTTTGCTGTAAGCGCAAACAGCTGTTTTTATTTGTTTTGTGAAGAATTTTGTAAGTAATAAAAAAATAGCTACAAAGCAGTATTGAAAAAACTTTTAATAAAAAAAAAATATATATTGTTTACGCTTATATTTTTTACAACCTAATTAACAATTTTATTTTAATTTCTTTCTAGGGAATTTCTAGTAATTTTTATTTTATTCAAAGCATATTTTTTGTTTTCATAATGTAAGCCGATTCGTGGTATAGATTAATTGAAATAGTGATTTCACTGACAGCTTCGCCTTAACCGGTTTATTCTATCCCTTTGGTACCCTTGAAGTCGCACCGAAAGTGCATCACGGAGAATGAAGATAAATTTACGTGGGACGAAAATTTAGCTGTCGGAATATTTCCCGGATGCTAACAAAGATTTTTAAAGGAGATGGGTACTTAATTCGTTTAATGAAGACGTTATTGCAGATTCAAAGTAAACAATAGAGATCCATAACCGACTCATAAAAATATCAGCGAATAAAGCATAAGAACCACCAGACTTAACATCTTTATATTTAGATTGGATTTGGCTGGCCCTTCCAAATGAATATCGAAGTTTGGTCACAGAACCCATCAAAATATTAATCCCCTTTATCGCGTCTTACCCAAGGGAAAAGGGGGTATCGTTTATGGTGGCAATGAAAATTAAATACAGGAATCGTGCAGTATCGCAATTTGCTTTTATGTGTTTCTAATGCAGATCCATACATAAACACATTAAATAAGAAATAATTACTACCACCTAATTTCGTAAATACTATTACCGACTGTGTTATAATACCTACATACTAGCTACATGCAGTGGCGTGCAGTCCATAAAGGCTGGAAAGCTTTTTAATTTTTTTTTATACTCGTATATGTATACCGCACAAGAGTCACAACTGCTCCCAGCCGTCTGGAGCCAGTGGAATTCCCATAGCATTCCCAATTGGAGAATGTTGTAAGTCTGAAGGTATTGTGGAGGGGAAGGAGAAGGGGAAGAGGAAGGTGGTGAAATACCTGGCTATTCAGATCTGGTCACCAAACACGGCTAAAAGCCATTTCAAGCAACGTTTCAATTATGAATGGTGGTCTTTCAGTAGGGCGATACTGAGAATATATTCCACTCTGGAATGTGCGCAAATATGTTATATATTAGGCTAATGATAATATTCTTAATTAACTCATTAGAACACAAAAAGCCATCATGAAAATTATACTTAAAGTCCCTGTAAGAACCAGTACTGACTAAATATAATTTAATTAAGTTTTAATCTGAAGTATTACCAGGTAAGTATGTTTTCTGTATATGTACATAATAAGATAAACCCTACCAAGTAGTATTTGTACAGCGCCCTTGAGGTGATTTTTCACAAGAACGGCCCCATATAAATCGTCCAAGTATTTTTATTATTATTAAATTAATTAATTGTGAAACATCACAGATTAATTAAATAAAATTTACTTGCGCACGCCGGGATTTGAACCCGCGACCTTCGGATTCGTAGTCGATAGCCTCACCCCTTGACCACGGAGGCCGTCATAGCTGTACCTAATCTATGATAAACGTATCATAAAAATAATTTTAAAGGTAATGAAAAAAATACAACAAATTTTGATCAAAACGCCTTTTTCCATGAATTTGCTAAGTTACTTGAACGCTCATTTATTCAGTTGGCCACAACAATAAATGGAAGATATTAATGAAATGATCATTTCCAAACATTCAATGCACATTTCATACCCAAATTTGAAAAATTACTTACAGTCTACCTTTGGTCATAGGCAATGCACGCCACTGGCAATATGATATTAAAGATATGCAGAGGAATTGAAATAATCAATGCCCAAAAATAGCTTCGGCTAAGAACGGTACATTGAAAAACACAGTATAAATTTTCTTAGTAAATATGTCCCACGCGGCCTATCTTATTTACTTAAAAAAAAAGTGTTATGTCAAACGTGAATGCGGTTGTAGAAGGTCTGAAAATGTTATGTAATTATTCTATTCTTCTACGATCTGTAAATACTTTTTACTTGTTAAGACACTTCTTTTGTTAAAGTTTTTTTAAATTTTTATAATAAACATTGTCTTGAATAAAAAACGGTTTGTTTATTTAAAACATAGGTTTTAATAAATTAATTTTAATTTATTATTATTATTATTAATTTATGTATAAAGAAAATATGCTAGGTAATTATTATTACGCGTGACAACTGTTTCGTTTTCCGAAGGCATTATCAAACAGTGGTGAAACCACTAAGAAACAATCTATTTACATATATAAATCTTATATATAGGAAATTTGATATTGAAAGCTTATCAAATAATAATTTTTTTTTAAGTAATTCATGATTTTTTTTAAATAAATCATCGGATATAAGAGTTACATAGTTTTTTTTTCAAACTGCTTGAAAGTCGAAACAGCTGTTACAAAAAACAAAAAAAAGCTAAAATACTTGCCAACATAAAGAAATAAAGAAAAGGTTTTCTACGAATTAAATACAAAACAATCAATAATTATATTTTATTTTTTAAATTTGACTAAAGGTCACGAACGCGGGCCAATTAATTTTGGAAGAATCAGGGGTATTTTCCTTACAAACTTATACTAACCTGTCTCATGGTGTATAAAAAAAACTCTTCTTTAACACAACGCTTTCAACGTAAGTAACTAACAACTATTTCCAATATGTATTTGTTGTGGCTCCAGTGCAAGTGCAAGTTGCGAGGAACGGCTGTGCAGCCTGCTTCATACAAAATTTAATTTTGGATTCGAGACCAAAATACTCACCTAAAACAATTTTTTTTAATCAAAAAGTATAGTAATATCTAGTACGTATTAGAAGTAATTTATATATTTTTGTTTTACATTATGAAATATAGGCCATTAAGGGAAATGATTTTTCGGGGTTTTAGAGACACTTTTAACAATTATTTGAGGGCTAACGGTGTTTTAAAAAAAAGTTTTACCTGTCTGTTTTGAAAATATAATGAAAAAAAAAATAAAAAAAAAATAGAAAAAGCATTATGGTGGACATTAAATTAAATTATAAACGACCAATTCACGTTGGAACACATATTTGACGTACATAATTTAAAATATCGACCCGAATAAAGGATTTTTTTTTAATATTTTCATTTACGTAATCATATTTACATAGCAAACATGGTAATTTAAAAAAAATTGATAAACCCGCAAATAATTTTCTAAATTGCCTCTAAAATTATGAATTTTTTTTTTCATGGCATGTACTTCATAATTTAAAACAAAAATAAATAAAATACTTCTCATCCATACTAGATATTTACTAAACCTTTAATTTTTAAAAAATATGTCATTCAGTTTGGATGGGTATTTTGGCCTCAAATGAAATGTATGAAACGGAGAATGCTTTGGATCCTTCTTGTATTACTTTTTATACCAGGACCAATATTTATTTAGTTGAATTCCTGTCCTTTATTTTATTCGTACGGTTAAAATATGCCCGTGCTGCTGATTTGTAGACCCTAAAATAATGATGGTTGTTATAAACAGTGTTTTCCGTTGTTTTTCTTCCGTGTTTTCGGTTGAGAAACATCCAATGTTTATCTCGCATCTGCCACTAAAATTAGTGAATACATTTCGCATGCTATTAAAAAGAAAAGAAGTGAGAACAGTTTTCATTATCTTTTACTTGTTTTTTTTCTCAATGTGCAGTAGTGGATGTTGGGTTAAATAATTTACTTCGAAAGTTACTACATAAACGTAAAATTACGAAAGGCCAACTTGGCGGCCCTTCAGTTTTGGGTCCTTCCAGCCTGCCTGTACCACTTAGCTTTGCCACCGTAAGACAGAAGAATAAGGAAATTTTTCAATAATGCAATTTTCTGAAAAGCTTCATCACCTTTTACCAAAATTTTTGATGTGTTACCTCTGATTTCACAGTACACGACACAACTCTGGAATTTCTTTCTTGGTATTGGATGTTGTCTTTGAACCTATATTAAACCATATCCCTATTCAAAAACAACGATGAATGAAATTATACAAATAGAAAAACGTATCACGTCTATAGGGCTTTGATATGAAACGTGATTTTAGTGGTGAAACATTCCCGTAGCCTTACACGTTCTTACTTATGTACAAACGTAAACTAAATCTTAACTTTAAGAATGTACACTAGCAAACCGAACGTCCTGTCTTTATCAGACTTGACCAACTTGTACGAAGTTCAAACAACGTCTGAACCACCCAGTGCATTCACTAAAATCGCAAATAGTTTTCATTATACCGCGAACAGCTGTGTGGTTAAATTTTGATTGTTTTGGTGTGTGAGTACGAAATTTTATGGGGAAATTTTTACGGAAAATACGATATGATTTCCTACATCCCCGATATAATTAAAGTGCGCAATTAGTTTTTATTTCAGCAAAATGTCCATTGATTTATGTAGAGGAAATGTTCACTGTGAGCAATCAAATATTTTGTGGGTTTTCACGGAAATATAATATACGTCACAATTTATTTCTTCACATGACACGACAAACGTACGATGATTTTGAATGTCACACGTTTCGTATTTTGGATGATTTAATGTACCGAAGAACACGGCTATTAACCCCGTGAGACCCGAATTAATTACCGTGTATCCAGCAACAATAGCCATTAGTTAAAAAATCGGTGCGAATTTTGTAAATTTTTCCCCTTTTTGATTTCGTTGGAATTACGATTATTGCTATATTAAAATTATCTGAATTCTGTTTTGTACTCAACAGTGAAACGCAATACATGTAATGGAAAGATGACATGTATTTTTTAAACTTAAAATAATAAATTATTTATACCTACTGATCATTGAGCTGGAACTGACGGGGTTGTCGCGCACTGATATTTTGGGTTTTAGAAAGACATGAAAGGGTGCAAATAAATTCAAAATTTGTACGGGTCTTTAATTTCCAAATATTATTTGAATCGTGTCTCAGAAAAACATATTCTTATTATGTTATTACTTACCTTATGGAGGTTTCTATTTGACCTCTATATTTCTTTCCTCCTGGAACATTGGTCTCTTCGCGATAGGTTAACTACATCCTTTTCTCAAAAAGACCCTCCATACAGTATTCTCAAAGATGACAAAGGCGCAGGAGGAAAATATTTCCCTCAGGCCTTTCGTATGGACTGAGTATAAAAAATACAGTCTGAAGATGGCTGGTGAGATGCTGAAAATGTCAAAAAATAAAACGTGGAGAAAATTTAAAGATTTCATTTTAAATTAATAATGTGTCCTTGCAAGCAATCGAAAAACAAAATTTATAGAGCAGTAAGGTGAAGCTATTGTACTCCTTCAATATTATAATGTAGGCATACTGATTTAGTTGATAATCTTCCTCTAAGTGTATGCTTTTTACCGTTAGGAACATTCGCTAACAAATGATAAGTCTTTTTCAAATCCCTACAGATCCTTTGAGTAAATAGAGGATTCAGGAGGTCGAACGTTTAAGTGCATCAGACAAAGGATCACCCAGTAACCCATCCATACAATATTCGAATATCCTAAATATAAATAAAGCGAATAAAAGTTAACAATCGAAAAATTCTAGATAAAAGAATATAGTACAATATGATATAAACATTACATGGGTAAGTAACGCGAATATATGCGTCACCGTTGGCCCAGGCGTTGTGAGTTCAATTCCTCGATGGTATTAGGAAATTTTCATATATTATCAGGTCATTGGTGGCTCGTGACTTTTGAGTGAGCTAGAGTGCTATGATTGAAAAATACAACGCTATTGATGTTGTTGAAGCCGAAAAGAATTTTTTAATTTTTTCAAATTTTTTTTTTTTGTATTAAGATTTAGATGGTAGGTGGGGGAAAGCCCAAACATCAACATCAATAACGTGGTATTTTTCAATTTTAGTACTCTAGCTCACACAAAAGTCATGAACCGCCACTGGTCAGGCTATTCGTAACGCGGATATATTTATCTTTCTTGATTAAAAAATTATGTATATTTATTAAAAGTAACGGGAATATACGCGTTAACGTCAAATAAAAAATATTCGTGGAATCTGTAAATAAACATTAAAAAAAGAATTATTAAATAAATTTCCGTCAATTTCTCTCTTTAAAACAGACATAAAAAACACGAATGGTAATTTGTATTCAGAACATCAAATTACACGCTGAAAGAAAAATGTCCTGCTCCTTGCGGAAAAGTCGGGACATTAATTTGTAGTTAGGGGCGAAAGTGTCGGCAAATGGTTTGACATCAATAATTGACGTTTCGGAGTCTGACACGTATTGTGAAAACAGCGCTTGTAAATACATCTCCCAAGAGCAAGAAGAATCTGTCTCCTGACGTTGAAACGTTATAAATAACGACTTGACACACTTCGCGGGAAGAAAAATAACAAGCCGCGAATAACGAACAAAAATATTCATATTTCACGTGTCAATTTTTTAATTTGCTCCTACCGCGGTGTCGTTAAACATGTCCTACTGGCGGTGAAAATTTTTCCATTAAAATTAATGTATTTTGATATTTATGTTTGAGAATTTTACGCGATTGACCCACCACCTGGAGCCGGTGGAACTACAGCACACTTAATTTGACAATGCTTTTGAGCAGAAGGAAATGGGGAAGGGGAAGTAGTAGCGGAAAGAAGAAAGTAGAAATGAAATATTGATTTTTAAAATCCAATCACTAAACACAAAACATAGGTAAATACATTTGAATATTATTTTGGTTTCGAGATGGTGATTTCTCGGCAGGCCGATCGACAATGCAACTCTGGAATGATGGGTGTACCGCACTATTAATAAAAAAATGGAATTATTCAATAAACTACTGCGATTGATAGTAAACGTTTGAAAGGACACCCAGAAAAGTGTTAAAATATTATCCGTCTTTCGGAAGGTAATAAACCAAACCGAAATTAGTTTTGAAATATAATTGTGAAGCCGTTCCGTCAGCAATAGAACAAAATTTTCAGTCAGATATTTTCAATATTAGAAATAGCAAATTGTGCTCACTCACTACCTAGATACTATAAATACAATAGATTTAGTTTAAATCGTTCTACTCTGAAGATGCCTGTTATAAGGTGAAGGTCCGGTCTGGAATAAACAAGAGGAAGAATGTTACAAAGGTTTTTTTAGTAAAAATAATCATGTGTTTGAAATCTGTTAATCTGTCATAGTCCACAATTATTTTGAGTTCTAAATCATTGCAGATAATATTGACCAATATCAAATGAAGTACAAAGTAGAAAAAATCCTAAAAAATAAAAAGGTATTGGTTGAATCTGCGAAGGATAAAAGGACCTCTGTTTTACGGGACTAGCACTCTAACCACCGAGCGAATGAGACCTTATTACTTATCGGCATTTTGGTGGATATGATACCTCAAAATAAGAATTACTAATATCATCCTCAATTAATCTTTTTGTATAATTTTACGATACGATTCGAATGTACCACCCCAGCCAGGAGCACTTCTGTCCCGGTGCGACCGGTACACCAGGGGGCACTGTTTTGTTAGAACTTGGAATAGATGCTCTGTTAATAGGACGGAGGTTGGAGTCTAATAAACCGGTTTACATGGGAACCTAATAAGTCAATTTTGGAATACAGGAATTATTTGAGCGTTGGTTGTCGTTTCTCGCTTCCCGCTTCTTTTTGCTTTCTGTTTCTTCTTTCCTCAAGCTTCCGTCGTAGTCTTTTATTTTAGTCTCTTCTCGCATATTCTTGCATCTTCGTTGTTCTTCTTAGATCTTCTATCCATTTCTTTCTTCTCCTTGGTTCTCTGATTATAACGCGTGCAGGTACTTTTAAGAAAACGCGGCCGAATTTGTTTACCATCTAGATAGTGTCTCGGATATACCTATAATGGCAGAGTTCCTGGGACCGATTCCCAGATGCGACCGTTGCCAAATTAATTTTCTGTCTCTTTTCTGTTTCGTATTTCATTTGAGATTTGTTAATATATTATCCAGTGATAATAAAATTCCAATTAGGTTTATTAGCTTCAACAAATTATTCAGATAAATTAATTTTCTTTTATATTACAATGCAAATACAGTAATCTCAATTAATGTTTATCCAAAACATACATAGTGAAGATCCGATTTAATTAACTTAAATTAAAAATGTTCTCCGTTTTGTCTTGCGGGTCGTTCAATGTGTAAATTACCGTTTTTGAAGGTATCACATAATGTACGTCGTTAAGTTATCTGACATCGTCTATCATTCACTGGCAGTAAACTAGAGATTAGAATGCATATTATATGAGCTTACGGTGGATCTTTCCTCCCTACAAACAGTGATTATCGCCGGAGCAAACTTTTTTATGTTCGCTGAATCGCCCAAAAGTAGTAAAACAAATTAGTGAAGCAGGCAGGTAAATACGAATAGGACCATTTGGATAACGTATCAAAAGTAAATAATTCACCAAAAACGATGTTACAGCTTTTGAATTCGACAATTTATAAAATTTCTATAGAGCTGACTAAAATTGGGAACTGGAGCGCTATGGGCTATGATTTCACAAATCGGTGCATGTAGAATTTCGGATTGTTCTAGTTGAATCAAAGTACAGTGCATATAATTTGTTCGATTCTAATGTTTATACTTAGTTAATGAAGACCGGTCAGTGGCTGAGTTGGTATCGCATTTGGGTCTGGCCTAGGCGTCGTGAGTTCAATTCCTCGGGTGGCCTCCAATTACGACACGAGTAACATCTTCCGCTTACTGTGATGGTAGTAAGAGATTTTCAAATATTGTCAGGTTATTTGTAACCAGGGAACACTTGTCTATCTATTAAAAAAGAAAAAAAAAGAAACAATGAATAATTGATAAAGGAGATGACCAATGAAAAGTTAATGATAAAAATAGGTTAAGTAAAGTCAGGAAAGAGATTTAGGAAAGAAATGATTCACATTGATAAAACTGCTAACATTGATAAAAAAAAAACTTTCCCTTATGTTTTACCGGTCCATGTCAGATTTCTTAAATTAGTTGTGTTTTTATTTTTATGTCTAAATATATTTGTTATTCTTACTAGTGAAAACATTTCCGATAAAACCTATTTTTGTCGGATAATCCGTTCCCATCAATATAATCCACCCGTATCAGAGAAACATAACGTTAGACTCTCTTAGTGATGGTTTTACATGTACCCCAGCTAGTGGTTAATATCAAGGATGCTTCAAACGAAATAAATCATGTTATTACTCTCAAGTTGTAAACAAATATTCTTTATAACGCACTCAAAAATGTTTTCAAACTCGTGTAGTCAATCAATAAAGAAATTCTAAAAATGTTTGAAAACTTCGTAAACGTGAATTATTAAACCGCATAATTCAACTGTTTAAAAATTTGCGCAACTTCCCTCTGGCCAAATAGTTGCTCTAAGTGATTCCTATCGACGGAAATGAATAGAAAAACACAAACAAAAGCAAGCTACGACCAAGATTAATAGGTTACGAAAGCGCCGGTTGTTTATGCAAGCCGGAGAGCTTAAACTTATACTCTAAACAAATTAATCTAGGACGTTTACGGCCCCATAAAGTATAATGCAGCGGCAGAACAATCAAATATATTTAGTCCGCGGGAAAACAGACGGACAGTTACGTATATTTATTACATTTGGAAACTTTTGACTTACCGCTTCTTTCGGTCGAGTTGAGGTGAGAGATGAATGGCTCGGAGTCCGAAGTTTCGCAGAGGCAGCTGCAGCGGCGGAAAGCCAATGTTTACGTTTACCTCATTCGTCGGGGCATTCGACGAACTTGTTTGTAAGGGACGGTTTTGGGGTCAGTTCGGATCTCCACGGCGGCAGAGCCCGGCGGGCCCGATCACTGGCTGCTAGCTTTATCACTGTCACACGCAGAAGTAAGTATTTGGCACGTCCTTCGAGCACTTATTACGGGGGCCGGCTTGACTAATTCCTGCCGACTTTTCAACCGGAAAAGTTTCGTAAAATGGTCGACTGAAAACTCGCCTCGCGAATGTCAATGACTTTTAATTAAACTAAACATCACACGTTTTCGTTCCCATAACTTCTCGCTGGCGTTTTATCAAAAGCTTTTTTGGAAAGCACTAGAATGTTTTTTAATGGTAAGTAAATGAGAAAATCTCAAATAAAACGTACGAAGTGTCACAACTTTCACGATGAGAATGTTTCCTCATAAATTTTTTGAAACAATTTTTAAGCAGTTTTGAACTAATACTGATAGTGGCGGATAAACGTGGTTGTCAAACGTTGGAGATTTTCCTGACGCAACCGCTCGCCGGAGGCAACGATGACACTGGCTGCCACTTGTTAGGCGGCGGTGTATATATGCCTTCGGCGGCCCTCCTCTCCCCCCTTCCGTCGCCGCCCAGTCCTCCCCGCTGCCCATCCACCGCCTCACCGCCATACGCTATTCGCCATGTGCGCTTCATACGGCCGTGGAATTCTGTTCCCAAAGGACACGATATTTCCATTAAATATCCTTTAAGTACCACTATAATAATTTTCGATGTAAAATCAATCAAATAAGGTACAAAATATTTAATGAAATGTTAGAATAATATCTTACAAAATTCTCCCTATTCCCGAAAAGCTTTATCTGATAAGTGGTTTCTGAGACAAAAAAAACATTATCATTCAAGGATCTCTCTATAATGAACTCTTCGACATCAAGCTCTTCGATGGTACTCTAGAAGAGCGTAATTATTTCGTCGGATAAAAAAATCATTCCTCGTTACTATCATGGAACTCTGGAAGTATGAAATAACCATATTATTGCCCACGTCTGATAAATTGCCGTTAAAGCTTAAGTGCGTTTTCTCTGTATCGCCGAGGATAGGTAATAATTTTTCATCTCTCGCTGTTCAGGGGTATAACCCTTCACAATTTAACGATTTTTACCCCTCAGGGGAAGATTGTTCTCAACGATAAGATTTAACATAATCCTTATGAAAGCAGATCTAAAACGAAAATTTTGCTCAGAACAACTATCGATTGTGTACGATTTTCTACCTGTTGCTTAGTTTAATATTTGTTCAAGAGAAGTGTTTGGATCCCTGCAGACTTAATTGTGAACAGTTCAGGCTTAATTACCATTTTTATGGTTAAGTTACTACAAATTTAAGATTTAAAATGAGCGGTACAAATTTAATTGAAATTATATTTTGGAATACTGCCTACAGGTTTTTTTTTTATTATTATGACAGCATGGAAAACTATTTGTATAATCCCATTCTATTCTAGATCGTTACACTTTTAAAATCGTACTTTTTTTAAAGAATAACAATTTATTTATTTAAAAATAATTATTTCTTTTATTTTTTCGGCATTCACTATATAGCAATTTCTAGATATTTTGTTTGGAAGTTTTAATTTACCATGTACTTTTGCTATTTTTGGATTAATAAATTCGCTACCGGTTTCGACACAACCGTGCCATTGACGAACGTTCTTAAAACTAACTTAAATTAGACAAGTACAGAAATTAGGTGAGGGTAGAGGGAGTGGTGATTTGGAGGGGGGTAGGCGCTGGGAGGAGTCAAAGTTAATAGGAAACATGGTTAGTAAAGGTGATTTACAGGGAGCTATTATCTTGTTTACTAAATTAATTTTGGATTTAATTTTTTTGTTGATTTCTAAAGTTTCTAAGGAGCATTATTTAAAATATCTATCAACATTTGTATTTTTAAACTTAGTTTTTTCTCTATTGAAGCTATGGCCTGTCTCTATCAAATGATTAGTAATAGTTATTATTCCGTAAACTCAGGGGTAGGCAGAGAGGACGGGCCGCCAAACAACTCGATCTTGGCGTACACTTCTTGTTTCATTCACATTCATACTTTTCATATTCTCTTCTGCTATTCAAACTTCTGACATGGGCCGACTCAAGTATTTGATTCACTTGATCGTGCAATGTCTTCCTCGAACGTCCTCGACTTTTACTTTTGTTCACATTCGCGTCATATTTTTATTTTATTTTATTTGCCAAACCAACAGTTTACAAACAATACTTTGTATGGTAAATATATTAAAAAAAATAACTAGTAATAGGTTTTCACTTAAGTATTTAAATTATTCCATTAAAAAAGAAAGGTTACAATATTAGCCTACGAGGTTAGGATGAAGGGACGGAGAAGGGGGGGGGGGGGAGATATAATATTTATTGTGTGAATGTTATTTATTGATTTTAGGTTTGACTCTCAATTGAATTCGTTCAATTAATTCAAGGAAATCTATCACAGAGGTGACTATTTTTTGTAAAAACAGTACGTCTTTCTAGTGACGAAATCCCGAAAAACGATGTATATTTTACTAACACTCCTTTCTTCGTTTCTTCGTAATTTTAAATGACGGGGCAAACTGAATTTGCGTTTATTGAAGAAAATACAATTATAATTAAACAGAAAAGTCTCACAACTTTGAGAAATATTAATTACACTACAAGAATGACTATTATTATTTTCATCTACTTTCAGCACACGGAATTTGTTATTATGAAAATAAAAAGAGAGATTTTTCATTTGCAGTTTTTTTTTATCTTGGTTTACTCACAACTGTATTTTAGTAACGGAGAAAATAAAATCGTTTCTGTTCTGCAAATTTTTCATTTGCAGTAGAAAATATTTAAATAAATGATGTCATCTATCTATGCTTTTAAAATAACATCAGTTTTCCTCATCGAATAACAAGGTTCTATCTGACACTGCAATGTTATGCGATAGTGAGTCTTAAAGTTACCTTATATAGAGCACATTATCGCATGACATTGCTGTGTTAGATGGAACCTTGTTATTTCAAGGGGTCGATATAAAGTATTTAATCAAAATTTTGAATTACCATTATGATTTTTTAATAATAATATTTCAATTTCCGAAACAAATTCTTAGGAGGGAAACAATTTCTCCTAAGAATTTGTTTCGGAAATTGAAATATTATTATTAAAAAATCATAATGGTAATTCAAAATTTTGATTAAATACTTTATATCGACCCCTTGAAATAACAAGGTTCTATCTAACACAGCAATGTCATGCGATAATGTGCTCTATATAAGGTAACTTTAAGACTCACTATCGCATAACATTGCAGTAACCTTTTTCGTTTTCCAATTTTTATTGTATTTTGGTACCATGCCTACCAACAGTTGCAAATTCGGCCCTTACGTTAATTTTAGTCGAACGAGTGAGGAAATAGTTCCATTCCTCCCTTAAGTCATCCAATACACATACGCAGGAAATGAATTACATATATTGCCAATATGCCACGTAAGTGTATGTGTCGCGTAAGGCGAGGTTAACGAACGTGGAGTTGTATATATTTCTCGCGTAAGTTTCACAATAAATTACTGAAAATATATTAGCAGCATATTAATGACATTATTTATTGCCAATATATATGTAAATTGATTTTTCAGAAGTTATGTATTCAGCCAGCACCATGAACAGTTACTGAACTTAATATTTTCATGATTATATTACCATAGTGTCGTAAATTTACTACAAAATTACCATCCCCCATTTCTGTGTTTGCCTAAATAATATAGACAGGTGCAACTGTTCGTACTTCATAGTATGGTTCACCGCCGTGTAAAGTGATTTAAATTTTATATAAGGGTGGCGGCACGCGAATTTATTTACGGTAAGTGATATGAGTATGTACACGCGTAGAGAAGACAAGATTTACGTAATATACGAGTACGTTCTTTGGGAATTGATATTGGATGCAGTGTGTTCCATACTATACTCATCGGTGTTCTTCAAGATTCTATTATGATACCTAACTAATAATTAAACGATTTTAAATCGGTTTTGCTTTCATTCTCTATTTAATGTTAAATGTTTTATTCCCATTCATTCTTCTGTTATACCGAAATGTTACACTGAAACCAGAAAATATTGCAAAAATCTTCAAAATAAATGAGAAATTCCTATGTTGTTCTTTTCCATAAATATGTATTTTTCCCTAGGTCTAAAGGAATTTAATCACATCAAAATAACAGCGATTAAATTTAATCACAACCCAGTAACGAGATAAAATTTGACGATTCATTAAAACGTTTACGGCCAAAGAATGTAATGTCAAAAGAAAAACAAAAATAATGCAAAAATGTTCGTTTTTTAAATACTTGCCAGTGCCAGCAAATTCTAGAAATACGGATACAAAAACATCTACAGTCATTACTTGATTTTAATAAGAACTTAAAAGACGACAATCACGATAAAAAAAATTGTTGATTCTTCCAAATACTATTACGTACACATTTGGGATTAACAAATGCTATAGTTACTGCGCACCCGGGCTCCTTGTAGATTCTCAAAGTTCGCACGTCTTCTGTTATGGTATGTTTTTTTTGTACTGTTTCTTAGGACAAAAAGTCCTATACGTTGGGTAATAATAACGTACGTATGGGATTCATTTCGGATTCGGTCTTGGGCAGCATTGGCGGGCGGTGGACTTTGGGCAAGGAATTTGAGTAGCGCCCTGTTTAAAGCGTTGTAAAATTATAATACAAGTTATTATCTTGTTCACGGGAGTACACTGCAAAAAAATGGCATTTAGAGAAAACCAACACTAATACCGAATAACATAACCCCACTTAAGGACTTTATTAAACTGATCTTGTCACGGGCCTTCATACACCTGTTCGTCATATATTATCTAGACAATGCTTCCCACCCCTTTTGAAACTTAAATCCCAGAAGCCATTAATGTATTCATAAATTTATCTTCGCTTGTTAGCAGTGTGTTGGTGAATAATTATTTGTGATGGAAAATTTAAAGAAAATATAAATACAGGTATAATATGTAGTAGCGTATGATTGGATCGCAATTGAAGATCTGGTTTTTGAATCTTCACGTGTTCATTTATTATCTCCGAAACAAGCAAAAACAAATTTATTTTACTGACAGACAGAATGAATCTGCTTTCCTTTTGTAAATCAGAAGACATGTAAAACACCTACACAACAATAACGCAATTATGCGTATTTACATAAGGCCCAAAAAGGTCATCAGCGCAAGAGTAGTTATAACCCTAAATTCACACAATGAGTATAAATTAAATTCGATTTTGACATTTTTTAAAAATATTGCAACATTATTTTTATGTTTTATGTTTTGGTTTCTTATTCTGTGGTTAAACTTGTACCGTGTGCTATACGAATACTATAAAAACACGTAAATGTGATTTTGTTGCTTAGACCACTATTGCAAAAGCAGTGTTTATTGTCTAATTATTTGTTCTTGTGAAAAAAAGGGTTGTTTTTTTTTCTGTTGTGGTAGTAAAACATATGTACTAATGTAACAAATATGTACGAAGGTATATATAAAACGAATAACTCGATTTCTCAAAGAGTTAGGGTTAGACCACTTTTAGGCTGGTCGACTAAATTTATGTTTTGAGCTAGATTTATATTTTCTATTACGTTGTAATAATGTAAAGTGATATTTTGATTACTTTATTGCACGTAATATTTTAGTTTACGATTACTTAATAAGTGACCTAACACTGAGTTTGGGTTCCTCCAAACTCCATCACATTTGATGACCATTAAGTCGACTTGTAACCATTTGTTAATATCCATTAAAAGCTTCTTACGCTTAGGCTTTTTAAGGTCATTTTATAAATATTTTCCAGTTCTAAAATTATAAATATTTCAATAAATACCAACTCTTCTTGTGCCAACAATCTCATGAATAGAAAAGGAGAATAAAATAGCAACTGTAAAACTATCGTCGCTATACTTAAATTTTCTAATAAAACTGTGTTCATCTGAAGCGACCTGCCAAGTATGTTTTTCTGTATCTGTTAGTACATAATTACATAAAGAATATGAAGTAATATTTGTACAGCGCCCTTCATGTGATTTTTCACAAATCGGCGCTATACAAATCATCCAATTATTATTATTATTATTAAGTGACCGTTATGCTTGTCAGTTGATCGCAATTTTATCAAAGGCTAAGATGGGCCGAGAATCTGACGGGGACCGAACAAATTAAAAAAAAAACAATACGGCACGATGTTTTAAATTCAAACCTTTAGCTTTACAGCATGTTTATTCAAAGATATTTAATATTGGTAACTTTAGCTGCATGTTTCTAAAGTTTGTTTACAACTACGGTATGTATCGGAAGAAGTTTTTTAACGAAACCAGCAGTATCGGAAATTGGACGAAACAGGAGACGAGCTGCGCTTTATAAATTTCCCGGAACACATTGTATATTGCAATACTTTTAAGTAATAAGCTGTTTGAAATTTTGTTATGAAAGTAAAATGCAATTTGATCGGAAACCGCTCTTCTCGACTTGCTTTCGATATAAGGTTGACTTGCATTAGGTAAAAGGTATCCGACGCGAGATTATTTACAATCTGGAATCTGGTAACTGGAGCGTCCGCCATCGAATAATCCCCCGTAATTCCGTGGCCAGGGAATATCCGAGACAAAATAAAATGAACCAGTCGCGTATTAAGCTTTTAAGTATTAAAAAAAGAGTTTTTTTAAGGTACGTTTCTTACTAAAGTGCAATTATATAGGCAGTGGTGTGCAGTCCGTAATGGTTGAAAAGCTGTACGTTAAAAAAATATTGTACCATATTAAACCCTTGTAATTTTTGGAAATACTGTATTTTGTCACGAAATTTTCAATTATGATTAATATATTTATTTTATTTTTACAACTGTCTAAAGAAGATATCAATATAAACGACCTTTTTATGTTCACGAAAACATTTAATGCCTGACACTTACAATCGAAAAGACTGCATTTACTATTTTGTTGAAAAAAGTTTAGTCTAGTATTGGAAATGTAGATTTCTTTATAATGATTTTTTACAATTTTAAAACTTTTTTCCCCTTTTAATTTTTGGATCTGACTTTCATCCCATCACGGCCATCGTCAGGCTGGTATCATTTTTAATAAAACACATACAATTTTTGGTGTATCAGGGGGTGGGGTAATATGATTTTATTTAATTTTTTTTATATTTGACCCAGTGAGACTATGGCATCCCCGAATGGGGAGTGAGGCTAAAGGTATTAGGTACAGAATTCAGAGCAAAACTCAAAATACATCTCTTCGGACAGTCATATCCATGAATGGTTTAGTTCATCTAATAAACAAATAATTTAAATATATATAAATGTAAACAATAATTATCAAATATCTCAAATAAAATCATATTTCAAATAAGCACCTACTCTTCTTTTGCCAATAACCTTCTAATTTATATAATATCTATGACAAATAGGATTTGAACAGTAACTGCAATGTCATGCAATGTGCAGTGTTTTCTAATATATGTGTCCCGTGCGTGCAAAGTCATATCATCTCAGCCCAAAACATTGTAATTTAACGTTTTAATCCGGAGTGCCCTAACAGGTAAGTATGTTTTCTGTATATGTAGATAATAAGATAAACCCTAACAATTAGTATTTATATCATTTTAAAACGGCGCTATTCAAATCATCCAATTATTATTATTATTATTATTGGGGAGGGGAAGGAGAAAAGGAATAGGGAGGTGGGGAAATACCTGGCTATTTAGATCTAGTCACCAAACACGGCTAAAAGCCATTCCAAGCAACGTTTCAATTCTGAATGGTGGTCTTTCACCAGGGCGACACTGAGAGTATCTTCCACTCTGGAACGTGCGCAAATATACTATATATTATTTTTAAATTAATTAATTGCGAAACAGCACAAATTAATAAAATAAAATTTACTTGCGCATACCGGGATTTCAACCTGCGACAATCGGATTCGTAGTCGAGAGCCTCACCCCTCGACCATGAAGGCCGTCGTAGGCATATTTCTAAGGTACGTTATTTTTTTTCGCTTGTGGAATATTCGACCCAAAACCATAACCATAAATTTCTCATGTCCAAGTGTTCTACTCTCGTACAACTGAGCAGGTATATCTCCAGTTCCTTCGGTGACCGAAATATTTATATAAGTTCACAAATACTGTTATTTTTAATTCGTGAGATTCAAAAATGTTTAAATGAATTGAGATCCCAATGGGATCTTTTTTATCTGTGACGACAACTTGATATTATTTCAGATGCAAGAGCTTCGGCGTTGAGTTAACTCAAACAAATTGGATTATGTTTTAAATCATATATTATAACCTAAACGATAAAAATGACATAGAATGCCAAAGAATAGCACTGTGCGTACGTGCCAACATGCTCTCCAGGAGATTTAATAGGTGCAGTCCTCCGGTAAAAAAATAAACTATTCCAGACATACTGTATGACCTTTTAAACTAGAGAACCATGGACAAGATATACACAAGGCGTCATGGACACACTCCGAGTGCAATATAACCACGCCTGCTGGGCGCTGTTCGGCCTCCCTTGGAGATGCAGCGCCTCGCAGATGTTCGTAGAGGGAAGGGTGCATGGGTTCGCTGCTTTGATGCGCCACAGAATAGCCGGGACGAGTCAGCGCTACCGGAGATCGGAAAACACTCTTGTCCAGGTCGTCGCCCAGTGGAAGGGCGCGCCCCTACATCGTAGATGGAGAATTTCCCTCAGTGCTAAATATGTTATTTTAATTTAATTATTTTATTTTTATATTATATTTCTAAAGCATGTAATTTTTTTTTATTGTTAAACCGCACACAAATATTTTCACCCTATGAAAAAAATATAAGAACGTAAGACAAACTTGAATTATAATTTTATCACACTTTCCAAATTCCGTGCTCAATATCTACCCGTCCGCCAATGCTGCCTAAGAGCGAGTCCGAAGTTAATTCCATACATGCGTTATGAATTCCGCACGAATAGGAATTTCTGTTTAAAGAACGATTTGTACAAAACATACTTCAGCGTAACAGTGAAGTGAGAACCTTGGGAATATTCAAGCAGCCTGAGTGCGCAGTGTCTATGGGATTTGTCAATCCTAATTTTGTACGTAATATTTAAAAGAATCAACAAAAACAGATTTATGTGATTATTGTGATTTAAGTTATTATTAAAATAATTTATTAACCGTAGATGTTACTTTTTTGTTTGGCATTATACATATATAAAATATAAAAAATACTACTTTTCTACGTAAATGGTGATTTTCGCAATATTTTTTTTTAAACATTTAATATTACATTATTTAGCCACATACGTTTTAATGAATCGCCGAATTTTTTATTTCATTACCAGGTTGTGATAAAAATTATTCGCTGTTGTTGTGATATGATAATATCCCTTTGGACCTAGGGAAAAAATATATAACATAGGATTTTCTAATATATTTAGGGGATTTTTTGGGCTTGAAAAAACATACATTGTTCTCATTAGAGGCAATGTTTCTGGTTTCAGTGACACTTTGAAGAAATTCTAAGTATATTTTTGTACAACCAAAGGAGTTTTTTTTTCCTTTATTAATATTTGATTGAACTCCCAATGAGATAGCCATGAACCGCTACTCTCCATGGGGAATATTGGGAGGTTAAATGGAGTGGAGAGAGGAAGGAAATGGGGAAGAAGGAAGGGTGGGAAGTACCAATACACTAGAAAACGTTCCCATAGTTGTGTATACTGACTATATCTGCAAAGCCAGTGATCTCCCAACCCTCCTTTTCCACATCACCTCACAATTTCTTCAATATCACTACATTCACCTGCAGGGGGGTGTCATAGTCCCACTGACTCCAGGCAGTTAGGACTCACGCAAAAATCAGTTAAAAAGAACCGATGTTAAAAGTTTTACTATTTCTAATTAAAATTCCACCTTAACATACCAAAAAGCGGCAATTTGTGAAGACCGTGCTGTACTGATAAGATTTTCTTCTGGACGTTCGCGAAGTTTCTTTGAAACTTTTTGTAGTTTGTCACCAATATTGTACAAGAGAATTTGTCAAGTGCTCGGATGTAGGTTGACTGTACACAAGACATTATATTTTAAAAGTTCCCGGAGGTGAAATGCTGACGAAGGTTTATGAGAACCACTCTTGTAGCAACTTTACCGATAAAAAAACAACGAGCTTTGAATGGGAACCTTTCATTGAATACTTAAAGAGTTAAGTTTCTCACAGTGTTTTGAAATAAACTGAGATATTTCGTTAAATACGGTATATTGGAAAATAACAAGTTAAACATAATTAATTATACTTTTGACGGCTAATTAAAGAAGGAATTAATCAGCCCGAAATCTGCCGCAGAAGATTTGGTAGAGAGCGCCCCTGAGATCTTATTTACTAAAAAATACGCTATCCATATATAATACCACTATTATTTTTCATATCATAGAATAACACAATAGAGCTGACAGTGTAACAAGTGTTGATAAATCGTTACACGAATAAAATAGAAGTAAGTTTACATGAAAAATTCAGAGAAGAAGAAATTGCCTAATGATTATCGTTTTGAGTAATATATGTAACTAGTTGATGTGTACCCGGTCTTGCTCGGGATTTTTCACTGGTCATTAGGATGCCATAATTGATTTGACAGCGAAAGTAACTATCTCCAAATAAAGAAACATTCAGTTGAATTTTTTTAATTCATTCCAAACGTTTATTTTTTCAAAATATATCTAAATCATAAAGATCTTAAGTAGGTACCTATTTGTATTTTCCATTTTGAAAATATTCTACCCAAAAAAACCCTTCTTTTTTTGAATATACAATCTGTGGCTAACCAGAGTGTTACATCTATGGGCTAACCTAAATAAAACATGGCGGGTTCAATGTTTTTCATACTAATTTTAAAACGTTATAGCAACAGTTTTACATATTGGATTTCATTCAAACTACTTTCTAAACCTTCCCGGAACTAATAAAAACGTGTTATTTTCAGCGAAACCGGTCAAGTAATTTTCGAAAACATCTAGGACAAACAAACTTACAAACTTACATTGATTTTTATATACACAGATTACAATATCTACAATATCACAAAAAGTATAACAATATTTTTAAAATCGAGAAGTTAAGTGTACAATAATTCTCATTCGTATTCAAGTAAAACAGTACTGACAGTAATATTAGGCAAATTACTATGTATTTTATTTCAAACATAATTATTAGATAAATAGTATACTCATGTACCTTTGTTTCATTATTGTAATACGAACAACACAATTCGAGATTCAAGGATTGTGAAAGTTCCGTTGGGAAATAAATGTGTACCGTAAATATCACGAATTCCAATATTATTTTTTGCACGCTTTTAAATGAGCACCTAATATTAAATTTGCATTTAATTTACGTATAAATGTTTCTCAGGGGAAATTAGAGCTTGTTCCTAATAAGGTTGGTGTCTCGACGTGAATTTTGACAAAGTTCGAAATAATGAAGTGAATAAATTTACCGCCATGTATGAAATGGGTAGTAAATACAAAATAACTGTAAATGCAGATTGTTTGGGTTCAAATACCCACACTGTTTCCTGAGATAGCTCTGCTTACACTGGATGAAGAATTTAAAAGTTAAATTGTCCGAGGTGAAGCTAGCTTTAAGAGATTTTAAGGAAACGTCGTCTCCAACAAAACAAACTCTTTATACGTCTTTCTGTGTTTACAGGAAAAATAAGGATTTTCTTACTGAAGCTCTATTAGTGTAATCTGTATATATTAAAAGCATTATTCTTATGTATATTCTCAATAGACTAAAAAACTACTGGACCGATTAGGAGAAAATAATCCGCGTTATCCAGAGAACGTTTATGGGTAGGGGTAGGGGTAGGGGTAGGGGTAGGGGTAGGGGTAGAGGTAGGGGTAGGGATAGGGGTAGGGGTAAGGGTAGGGGTAGGGGTAGGGGTAGGGGTAGGGTTAGGGGTAGGAGTAGTTAGTAAGTGGCGTTCGCGTTGTAAGAAATTCGTGTTATTTTGGTGAAATTCGCGTTGTTTTTGGAGAAATTCTCGTTATTATTGTGAAAATTGGGTTATTTTACAATAAAAATATTTTTTTCTCAGTTCGTACTATTTTTATTAAATTTTACTTTGTTTTTTTTTTTATATAATGTTTTATTAATTTAATTCTTTTTTTAAAATCGGATTAAGGATAAGACAGAGTACGCACCATTTTCGCAATGAAGTCAGCTGCGTACGATTTTATGGCTATTCAAGCTTGTCAAACATAGACAAAGAAATCTTTAGAACGTGCAATTTTGGTTTCTTATTTTAAAATAGAAGAACATCCTGTGAATTTTTTTCCAGAAAAATGACGAATTTCGCTTAAAAATTCGCATTACCACAAACGTCAAATTTTAGGATCTCTATTAAGGGGGTATTCTGGTCTAGAGACATGAATTTTAGGTAATTTTTGAAGTGCTGTAAAAAAAAAGCAAGCAATATTTTTAGTCTCAATTTTTTTTATACATTATTTATTCACATTAGAAGCATACAAAAAAAAATTAAAATGTAAAAAAAATTCAAAACTCCGTTAGTTATCAGCTGATGAAGTGGGGAGTCTCAAAAATTTGGTGCGTGACCATACCCACGATCTTAACTCTCCTAGAAATCTAAAACCAAAAAATAACAAAGATTATCAATCTATAATAATGTCGCAATGTCTGGAACTACGGAAAAGTTGGAATTTTTTTTTTTACAAAATGGCGACTGCCTAAAGAAAAAAAAAAAATTTGTACCACTTTTTTGGACATTCTTCGATTTTTTAAAAATAGTAAAAATGAAGATTTGGGGATGGCCGTAGTTCCGGACATAGACAAGTCCCTAAAGAAGAATCTCTTAAAATTTCAAGTAAATCGGTTCGGTAGAACCTGAGAAATCACTGGTATCAGATTCAAAAAGACAGTTCTGAGAAAAACGCGTTTAAAGTTTCAAGTAAAATTTTTGCAGTCTAAGTCATAAAATTATATTTTTAACTTACATTTATTCAATCTGCCATTCCTGCTGCATACATCGAACCTTCCTCGACTTCGACTTCCTATATATATATAACGGAACAAAAGGGCTTACTAAGAAATATAGATTCAGGTAGTCGGAGAATCCATTATGTCTTTTGTTCGATTAGTTGCAGCCCAACCGGTTTGGATGCCAGCTCAGCAAAATACTTATTTCTCCGAAAATAATTTGAATTTTGAAAAATCCTCTCGTAGACATATTCTTAAATAGTTTAACTATGAAAATATGAAAAAAAAACGATTTTTTTTTATTTCTAGACCAGAATACCCCCTTAATGATATGTTAATGTGAAAATAAATTTAGTAGGTGGCTATTTGTAAAAAAAATTGTGAATTATTTATTTCACCGTTGACACGTTCTAATTATTTGAAATTAATCTAATTATTAACCCTTATTTATTTAATTTTTTACAGTAACACTCCGCACAGGAGGTCCTCAGGGAAATAATATCTCTCAAGGCCTATGGCATCTTTGGGGATGCTGTGTGGAGGGTCTTTTAGAGGATTGAAAGCCGTTGAACATAAGAACGAGTCGTAGAAGCGACCTGTTCTCATGTGACAAATGACAACCATATGCAAATGTTGGGCGCGCGTTTGGAGTATTTTTCGACTGTGGATCGGTACCGAAGGGATCAATGACGCTACTTTCTCAGAGCATCTTCCATTAAAATACCGGTAGAACAAGTCCAGCATTCACACTCGACGCGTGCGGTCCAAATATTGCAATTCATTTGTTAAGATGGCCGAATCTATTAAACGGACCTCCCGTTTCTGTAGAGAGTCGAGGGTATTTTCAGATATTTTGGGGCTCCCGACCAGAGGTGGCTACCAAATTCTACAGTGGGTCGCACTTGTGACTTTTACAGGGTCAGTTGAGGTTACCCATCACTTTCCCACCCCGGTATAAGTAACTTATGGTTACTCCTCCAGGGTGCACGTCAAGGACTCTAATTTTTTAGTTCAACGAAGCTAAGGTTATAGATGTTTCTAATCCCTCAAATGTCCTTGCATAGTGTTAGCTTAGACGGAGGTTAGTAGACGTTGTTAGTATATTATAGTCGTCAGGATCATCCCCTAAGAAAACTGTGATTAGGAGAGGGGTAAAAAATACCCAAAGACCCTGGGGATATGGAGGGGTCCGGACGGCTGGGAGCATGCCACTGAGTTGGGGAGCACCGGGAAGTGCACAGTGGATCTGACTAGGGCCAATCAGAAGTAGGTGCCTGCCTCAGGTTGTAGGGATGGGGGTTAATTTTCCACTCCCTCGAGGGGGAGGTGGACAATACATTATGAAAAGGTTTTTGAGTTCATTTAGCTATACGACATAAAATAAAAATTGAGATAAACATAAAAAAATTTACGTACCTAAAAAAAAAACATGACAGAGAAAGAAAATAGTAGAAACACAGTAAAAACATTAGTTCAAAGTACAAAGTATAAAGTTAAGTTTAAGAAAATAGAATGTATAAACAAGAATCTGAAATTAAAGAAAAGAAAGAAAACGGCATTCGCAAAAAGCAGAAGTAATTCCATATAAATAAACAGATATAGTAATAACAATCCGTAATAAAGTAAATTTAAAGTTAAAGTTACCCGGTTGAGAAGCTACCCGGGAAAAGCATAAAGTTTAAAATAAAGAAAATAGGATAAAACCGGTACATAATTTGAGGTGATTTTCCCACGAAAACGGTGCTATAGAAGTAATCCAATTATTATTATTATAAGCTAAAAGGATGAACTTAACGAAGGGAAACATAAAATTTTAAATCATGCATACGCAGTATTGAATAGTTTAAGAGAAATTCCGGGAATTCAAGAGGACACTACCTCTGACACCAGAAATGAATAAAATGATTTTGAAAAGCTGTTTCATGACTCTCCATCTCTCCACCCATCTACTTACAAACCTTCTCAGTTACTCGAAGTTCTCCTTGTTGCAGACCAGATCAGCATTCCAAGCTGGTCTGATTATTCCCGTCAAACCATGCAACATTCCCTCTCTCGCATCCATCATAATCCCACAGTGTTACAGAATGTGCTCGGCGGTCTGGTTAACAAGGCCAGTAGTTAGTATCTGCGTGCTCTTTAGAGTATGCCCAGCTTCTGAGAGGCTAACTTTACTCTGGCTTCGATGGAGTCCCCATACCTGAGCTGCTCACTTGGGGTTCCACAAAGCATATCGATGGAGGGCTTGTTGGGAAGATTGCTTCCATTAAAGAAGACTAGATTGCCATTTCGATACCTTTTAGACGTATTCAGACAATACGTGGTCATTGAAATATTAAATTCGACGAGGTTATTCTTATCCCAAGAGGAAACCCTCTCAAGGTAACCGTCCATTCCCTGCTTCAAAGCCCTTCGAGCCATTGGAGTTTGTGTGACCTTTGGGGGCTTGACAAACAAAAAGTGAAAAAAGGACTGTTCTGTCATCCGCGTAACAATGAATTAACAACAAATTTATATCAAAATAATGATTTATCTCTAAAAGGTAATGGCGAATTCAGAATAATAATTATTATTTGAACACCTCAGGTGCTCCTTAATTCTAGTATTAAATATCTAGACATTTTTCCCAAACAAAAAAATCTTTTAACCTCAGAACAAACTAGCTGAAGAAGTTCCCCTATTTTGGGGATCCTGAACTAAAACTGATCAGACAATGGACAAAAAAAATCTCCTTGATGACAGTAGAATGCACTATTTAACTTTTGTCACGTGTTTTTACCTACGGGGATAAGAAATTCATTTAAGAAATACAAATCGTCAGTCGCTTTATCATTTATGTCAAAAATTTAAAGATGTATTACGATTTGATGAAAATAAATTGACGTAATTTTCTCAAAGAAGACTTTGAGATCAAAATCACCGCCAGTTATGGTATTTCACTGATAGAAGTAATTAATCGTCAGGTTAAACTTGTAGAGAATTAAACAAGGCACCAGCAGTCAGATTACTTCCTAAAGCACCCGAAGATTAATATGAAAATACTCCAATTTAATTTAAATCAAGAAAATTTAATAAGAAAAAACATCAATATATTGAAGTAAGCCAAGAAGATTTTTCAGTTTTGATGAGAAAATTAATGACGCCATGAATTATAAATCTTATTGTATTATGACAAGTGTTGTAAACTTTCAAGCTATGGTAAATAAGCGCAGCAGTAGTCGGACTCTCTTAGCGAGAAATGAAAAACATATGGTTTTAATGAATTACTATTGTCCATGAAAAGAAATCTGCATCGATATATAATACCTTGGGTAGGTCCTTGAGCGCCATGTCATAAACAAAATTTTCCAGTCTTGCTATTAAAACGACTACCGCAATTAGTTATAAAACACGTACCAAATGATAATATTTATAATATTTTTGTTTTACAAATATTAAATAAGTACCTGTAATTTCTCTTACGTATTAAATATAACATGTTTGTAATTGTATTAGAAATTAAATAAAAACATTATTATTATTATTATTATTATTATAATATAGTGTACAATTAGAAAATAAACTTTAACAAAGGTTTTAGACTAATGATAAGTGTACTGTTATTTTATTGTAATAATTATTTATTAATTATTTGTCGTTCACTGATTGGTTGGAGCATTGGACTTTCAGTTGGAGGGTTGTGAATTCTTTCCACAATGCAGCGCAGAAATGACTGAGAAATGAGAAACAGGGGGTTTAAAAGGTTCGCAGACGTGTAAGAACACATAGGCGATGATCTAAAGAGTTAAACGTAATTTTATGTTGTAATAACATCCTTAGTTAGCGTCCAGCTAAAATATGAAGATGAAATGTCTCTTAAGTGGTAATTAGACGATACCTATTTTCATCCAGATTGGACGTGAGTTGTCTTTTTCTGTGGAAAAATGATCAAAATTAAAACGCGTTCTATTTTTTCGTACAGTTTAAGATGGCGGACATTATCATGATCAGCTGTTGTCTTCATCTGTCATTGTTTTCGTAAGTATGTAATGCGGAAAATTTACGCGTTTATTTCTTTTAATATTTAATATACTGATAATACAACATTATGTCTTTATTACTGTTAAGTATTGTAGATTTTTTCATTTTTCTTTAAGTAAATAATACGCGAACACATTGTCGAGTTTAGCGCGTTTCTTTGACCGCTGTCATTCTTTTACGTAACTTTAATGTTACCTATTTTGTGGAGATGTTGCGTGTTTATTTAGGAATATAATTAGTAAGATTAAATGTAGATTATTAAACTGTATTTAAATTGATTGTGAACGCGTGTTTCTGTTCGGAATTGTGATTTTCGCGCATACTTTTAAAATATTTTTTTGACATTTTGTGAAGGTGCTGCCATTTTTTGACGATTAAGTACTGTTCCAAAATATTCTTTCTTCTTTAATGGCAACTATGTGTTCAAATCTGTAGGAAATTGTAGGTATGAAAATAATGATCGTGTAAAGCAAAGGTTCTCTCTATGGCTTCCGATGTGGCTCCCGTATGGAGATCGGTATGAAAAAAAAATGATGGTCTAATTAACGCTTTAGTTAAGTATTTGGTGGAGATTGAATGGAACGTCATTGAGATAGTGGCTAAGTTTCTCAACAAGCACGACTTTGACCTGATCTGCCGGGTGCATCAGGTGGTAGAGGACGGGTATGAGTTCTTTGCCAAGAAGCAACTGGTACTGCGGGGAATTCGATATTGCAGAAGCAATGATGTCAGTGGACGACACGCTGAAGTGCTCCTTCCGGATCCTGAAGCCGGCTGACAAGCGCATGGCGTATGTGCAGACCAACACCAAGCGTCCCGTCACCAACAAAGACAAAGAAGATTGGAAGAAAGGATCAGTACCTCCGGCCCCCGTCCTCACCCGCCGCCCAACTTCACATAACTCCTATCATTTGTAATAGCGTCTTGCAATATATCGTAAGGAATAAATACAGTTAGCTTCTTTAATTTAATGTAAATCAAATTTAATAATGTTATTATTAAGTTCTGCAAGTATTTTTAGTTGTTATTATTGTGACAGCTGTTTTGGCGTTTAAGGCCATTTTCAAACTGTCTTAAACGCCGAAACAGCTGTCACAATAATAACAACTAAAAATACTTGCAGAACTTAATAATAACATTATTAAATTTGATTTACATTAAATTTAAAAAAAAATTAAATGCAGTTCTACGAATTAAACACAAAAACAATTAATATGTTCAGTTACGGTGACTTTTCACTTGTCCGTAGTGACAAAATAGACTACAAAATTTAGAAGAGATAGAACATCCATCGCAGATGCCTCAATTTAATTGACTTTTAATTGATTTAACATGTCCCAAAATAAACAGACGTGACCATTTCGATTTGTTTGTGTGCGCACACAATAATTGAAAATATTCCATGGCGGGATGGGTGAGAGATTTTTTATAAAAATGTAATTTAATGTGATCTTCTATTATTTTTGCTGTTTTGGTATTGTTTTTATATTGGACTGCGATTAGAGTATTTTTATATTTTTTTTGTACCATTATTTTTTATTATTTTTATTATTTAAAATTATTATATTATAACGTTGGGGTTATGTTGAAAGAAAAAAAATACCCTAACCATTATCTGAACGTATAGTTAGTTATACAAACTTTAGTATATGGGCAATATCTGGACTGGATTGACCTAAATATGTTCTTGAAAAGCTCTCGATGCAAAAACGAGTGAACCGTCTGATTCCCCTATCTCAACTAATGTATTGCAATCGTTAGAAAACAAATGACATCTGAGTGTCGTGTTTTCTTTTTAACGGAATTTAAAAAGAAATTTCTCTAAGTTTCAAGAACTGGCATTACTAATCCCCTTTACACCGGTTTAAAATGAGAAGATACGACAAATACGTAAACAGCATCCCTCCTTCATGCTTCATATTTTTGCATGTGAATTGATAATTTTTACGCCTCGGTTGTGTGTCAAACAGCGGGGCTCTTGAACAATCTACAAGCTTCTGTTATTCTTTACTTTTATAACAGAGGTCTCTTCGAGCCCCAGGTTAAGTCCGTCCACTCTTTTCTTTATATAGCATCCCCGCATAATTGAAATCTAGGCTATGTGGAATAAAAATAGGGAAAAGAACAAATGTATTATTTTGCGCTAAACAAAAGTCTTTTTTGCTATTATGTAGTTGAAGTTTGCTGGTCGAAACTGAAATGGATATCTAGTTTTCGTAAAAAAAACATTCAATACATAAATAACAGATTGGCCAAAACAATTGTGTTTTTAATGTCGCCGAAGTATTTATCATCTATTGTACGAGTAACTTGACTAATGGCTGTTGCAATCTATTTCAATGTCTATTGCGTACGGGAATATTTGGCAGAACCATTATCAAACTATTTGCAGAAAAATAATACGTTCATTAATTTCAGCGAATTTATATGGGTACTTAATCATTTTTCTCGGTTCGGTAATTAATAATATTAACGTGACGTGGGTAATCTTATATCAAGCCACTTGTACATACACGTGTAAACTAGCAGTAGAAGTATTTATAAGAGGATCTGAAACAAACCATTCTTATTTATTTTCTGTATCTTTGAGTTGACTGATGATGGTGATTTCGCATGTTGCCACATGTTCGGTGGACTTGCATTCTGATATGGTATGAATATAGCTGTAGTCCCTTTCTAAAGTGTCACTCCCTGTATGGCAAGATGGAGAATAATATTGTTTCCAATTCTTTAAAATATATTCTTGAGCGTTTTCATATTTGGATAGCAGAATGACGATGAAGAATAAGACAAAGATCCGATGAAGACATGGCACGATCAAGTGTATCAAATGCGGAGTACAGAAAGAGTCAGAATAAAAGAAAAGCAGTGGCGTCCATTTCTCTATGACCAAAGGTGGGCTGTAGTTTTTCATTGGATCTATGAAAACGACTACTTTATTATCATCTTCCGCTGATTGTTATGGCTTACTGAATAAACGGGCGTACAAGTTCCTTACCAACATTCATGGAAAAATACATTGTAATCAGAAATTTATCGTATTTTTCTATTATCTTTATCAGTGGCGTGCATCTCTCTTTAAGCAAGGGTGGGTTGCAGCTTCTAGACGCTGATTTTCACAGCAACATCATCATGAAACATCCCGAACGTCTTAGTTTTACAAATAAATGATTCTCCTGTGATATCTCAGTTGTTTCTGGTTAAAAATGACAAACAAATCTTTTTGGGTAAAATGACTATCACGTAAAGAAAAGGTTTAATAATTTTTTTTTCAAAACGAATATTTTTCGTTTGTATTAGTTTTTCTTAGGGTAAGCACAGCTTTTCAGCCTATATGGACAGCACGCCACTGCAGAGGAGTATGGATGAGACGATGTACTATTTATTATTTTACTTGAACATTTTGTTATCGTTTGGTATATTGACCACCCCGTTAGGCGTAACACGCCTGTGTTGAGATGACAATTTACAATAGTGATTTTTCAGTTACTTAGTGTGTCGGACATCTTGCCGCCTCTTTAGCTTTAACTATATTTGTGACAAAAATGGATAATTGTGTTTTAGTTATGTAGTTGAAAATAATGTGTGCTTAGTTCATAAGAATTGTATTTTTCAATTTGTGAGGGAATCGGGTGGAAGGGAAAATAAATGCTGCTTCCCTGTCCGCAAACCGCGCCCGATTCCCGATTTGTTAATATATGTAACGGGCGGTCTGGCGAGCTTGTTGTCCCGGACCATTCAGACGTAAATTACTGATATAAAACGTTAGAGCGGTACGGCTAGTGGGAAGGGGATAGACTTGTCAGGCATCCACACGGCGCCGTAGGTCTGCAAGTTGCGAACCACCTTAAGTGGCCTGCAAAGGCCACTTCGGGCAGTAAGCATTCGACCGCCAGCCTGACAAGTACTTCTATCTTCACCGCCCGCTCGGACTTCTGAACTACTCGCCTTCTTTTATTCCGACCACTGCCTCGGACTGGACAAAAGTCGTTGTCGTCAGTACCGCTCCTCCACGCAGAGGGAACGCTAGGAGTGCTACCTCCCCTCCCAGCCTCGCTCCGTAGATTGGGATCAACCGGCCTCATACAGTTCGCTTGTGTGCCAGATTACGTCAGGTACACCTAGTACACGACGAAATTGAAATATAGTATCTACACGATAAAAAATAAATTAATCTTGGCATTTAAGGTGGGAAATGATTTTCTTTTTAAGAGAGCTTTTAATTTGTATGTTTCTAATGGTGCTGGGTAGAGAAATGAATGACTTAATAGCCTTGTACTTAAAACTCTTTTGTCCACAGTCGGTTTTATAGGCTGGGATATTAAAGGATTTTATACGTGATTGCTTTAGGGTTCTAGTAACTGTCTTTTCTTTAAACATATGGACATTATTAAATTGGTGCAATATGATATTTTTTAGTATAATTCTTTCACGTTGAGAACTTCTTGCTCTTTAAAACCAAATTCAGTGCTCGCCCTTGTAAATAACTTAAAGGATTACTTTCAGTATTAGTGCCATTAATTACCCCAACCGATAAAGCCGTATTCTGGAGATGATTGTATAAGTGCACAGTAAATTTTCCCCAGTTGAAAAATAAATAAATATGTTTATGTATATATATATTAGCGATCTATCCCCTCTGCGGAAAACGGTGTGGTGGTTACTTAGTTTAGAACGACGTAAATCTATTATTTCCATCTCAAATTTGGATTTTCCATGACAGCACGCTATTGGGAAATCTCCAAGCTATTGGGAGCTCCCTGGACAAAATCATCATGTATCAGGTAGCAGGGAGTACCTCCCCATGTTATAAGGATACGGTCTTGTCAACCTTTCCTCAATTTATAATTTATATCAATTCAATTGAGCAATACGCAATATAAATTTGATAGACCTTGTTTTATCTGATAAAATTATAATACCAGCTTTAACTAAACTAGATCATTATCACCTTTCATTGGAGATTAAGATAGAACAAATTAAAAAAAATTGTTTATAAATTAATAAAAAAATATTCAAAATACATCTTTAGGGAGGGAAACTACGATGAATTTCATTAGAACCTATTGTCCGTTAATTGGTGAACTCATTTTAAGAATAAAAATGCGAATAACATGGTTTACTCGTTTTTATGAAAAATTATGAAAAATAATTGACAAATAAAAAATCAATACCCTGTCTGGTTTAATCAGCAATTGATTGCTCTTCTTAAGAAAAAAAGTAAGACTGAAGATTAAAAAAATATATATATAGCAACGCGTCAGAGTATACAGAATTCTCTACTTTATGCAAAATATTAAAAAAAATAATGCATAGGTAATATTATAAATCATTCATTAACTCTATCGAAAGTGGTTTATTTATTTTTATTTTTTTTAAAGAAAGACAAATATTCCCTGGTTACGAATAACCTGACAATATTTGAAAATTTCCTACTACCATCACAGTAAGCGGAAGATATTGCTTGTATCGTAATGGAGGACTTAGCCAGCCGAGGAATTGAACTCACGACGCCTGGGTGAGACCCAAACGCGATGCCAACTCAGCCACTGACCGGTCAAGGTAATATAAAGGTGTTCTGGTCATACTCAAAATCTTTACGAAAAATCAATTGTATTCCGAAAGTAATACATCTTGATGATTTTTCCGTAAATGGGGGAGAACCAATAGCAAACACATTCTCCAAATATTTTTCATCTGTTTATGTCGGAATCACCAATTAATGATTCAATTACGAACATTACTGAACAGAACCATATCATTTCTGAACAGTAATCTGAGCAACATATTAGTGCGAATGAAAAAATGTTTTTAGTAAAAGTTGAGTAAGATTGAATCCAGTAATAGTCCTGGACCTGATAAAATTCCTCCCTTCTTTGTCAGTTGCTGTGAATATTCTTATGTTTACCGATTTTTATTTTTTTAATGAATCTTTAACTATGGGAACTTTTCCTGGCATGTGGAAAGAAGCTCACGTGGTGTCAGCTATCAAATCAGGTGACCGATCTTTAATAAACAAAAATATAGACCAATCAGGATGCTATTATGTTTTGCTAAGGTTTTTAAGTCTTTGATATGTAAAAAAAAAACTTTCTTTTTAGTCCCATCTCTACCCTGAGCAACACTGGTTTATTCCTCACAGATCTATCAATTCTAATGTTTGGAATTTTGGAATTATGTGTGTAATTTATTCAATGAAATACTACAATTTAAACTGATTTCTAAAAAGCTTTTGATAATGTTAACCACTCCATTTTACTAAATAAGACTGATCAAATAGGAATACACGGATACCTATTTCTCTGGGTGAATGAATATTTAGATAATAGAACACAACTAGTGTTTTTTTTTCTTTTAATCCTCCATTGCTTATTTAGTTGCGGTTTTCTCTCCTTGTTATTTAATTCCATTAGTATTCAGTGAAAAACCATGAATATAATGTCGTATAATTTTCTCTTGCTCTGTTGTTATTTGTACCTACTTTATCATTGATTATTTACACCCTTAGTTTCTAAATTGTTATTTTATAATACCTGCTCATGAATATTTTATGTCATAGTTTTAATTTGCATATTGTATATATATTATTATAACAGATATACTATGTAGTATATCTGTTATTTTACAATTATATTAGGTTAGGTTAGTTAGTGTAAAGCGCACTTGAGGTGAACCTTCACAAAACTGCGATATAGAAATTAACTCTTATTATTATTATTATTATTAGTGCGTATTAATGGATACAAATCATCCCCTATAGTAGGGATTAAATCTTTACCAATATTAAAATAAAATTTATACGTATACGAGTATATAGTCCAAAACCCCTATCATAATAATAATAATAATAATACTTGGATGACTTCTATAGCCACGTTTTAGTGAAAAATCACCCCAAGGGCGCTGTACAAATACTACTTGCTAGGGTTTCATTAAAATGGTTTTCTATTTTTATTTTATTTATTTATTTATTTTTTTATTTTTTTTAAATTTTTTTATTTTTTTTTTATTTTTTTTTTGAATTTTTTTTTTTTTATTTATTTATTTTTTTATTTTATTGTATAATATTAATTATATACAGTGGGAACTTATACCCGCTAAGCCACTGCAAGTAGCTTGTCAGCAGGAGTTTATTTCAACAATATAATATAATACAACAATAAATTACAATGATCATACAAATGTAGGCAAAAATTATTATATTTAGGCGCATGCATCTTGTGCTGTACATAAGTTGAAAAAAAAAATTGAAGAGAAAAAATAATGGTAAAAGCATTACAGTTTTGTTATTGAGATACTAGAGTCCAATTTTATAACACCGATTTAAATAATATTATAAAAATGTCAATATCATAAAAAATATCAAATTATAAAAGTACCAATATTATAAAAGTATCAATATTATAAAAATATCAATATTATAAAAACATCAATACTTTTAAAAATATCAACATTATAAAAACATTCATATTACAAAAATATAACTATTACGTAAATATCAGAAATATCAGAAATATCAGAAATATCAGAAATATCAGAAATATTAAAAATATAAATATCAAATATCAAAAATATAAATATCAAAAAATTGCTTAATTATATTATTTTTAACACCGTTTTCTATTCCTTGGCTTGAAAAACACAGGCTGTAGTGTTGAATAATTGAATACTATTTGTATAATAATATTATACTGGGCTTTGTTCACTCTTTTTTAATTATCGCTGAAAGAATCAACAACTCAAAAAAAAATAATATCTCCATTCAAGTGAGGAAGGTTTTGCAATATCAAGAGAAGAGGGGGGATTTAGAACAACCTATCAATGGTAGGTATACTTAAATAGCTGCCTTTCTAATGCTAATAGTCCGGAAGCGCTCTCCCCATAAACGAATGAAATGGTTCTACCAGCTGTTTTCTTTCAACAATGCAATATTCTTACACATTGAAAAATTAAAATCTTCTACAATTAAAAATATTTTTTTGCACCAAATTATGTAAATAAAAAGCAATATAATATACAGCGGGTTTAGTTATAAGGTTTGGCGTATTTCTTACAACTGAATTAATAAAACAAATGTAGGACATTTTTTTCTTCTCCCAATAATTTCTTCACTGTTGTCTTGGAAACTAAAAGCGCGCGGTTATGCATCATCCATTAGAATGATATCCGTTACGAGTCAATCTATTTTAGAGTCTCCGATTAATTGGGTCCGGAATTAATCGAAGCAAGAATGTTAAATCAATTACAATTCGTTCAAGTATTTTATTACGTTCTCGGCGAGATAATTAAAACTCCCTTCAACCGCTTCAGAAGAATATAAATCTAATAATGTGAAACCACAAAAAGCTCAAAAGCTCTAGGTAGCTTTTGAAAACTTAATTAGCAATTACCGCGGCGGTTTCCCGCGATGCAAAATGCGAAACACAAAACAGGGCTACGTTTTTATTAGGATCTAGTTATTAACTACATCAGCTTAATCAAGAAACCTTGATGTAACAGCACAAAATGATTAAATGAACCATTCATTCTAGCGCTTGTTACAGCATTGCTACCCTTTCCGTTCTAATTTGTTCGCAATACAATTTCATGATATAACATTCCAGAAGCTGAGTGGACTCATCTCACTTTACCTCTCTTTTGAAGCACCCCTTAAATATTTTGGTCTTAAACTAAAAAGATAGTTCCTAAAGATGTATCAATATTCCATTGAAAAATGGGAGCGTGCTCTCTTCTGCGGTTCATTTGTGCACACAAAATATATGTAATACACTACAAAAGTAGATCAGTTGATCATCGAAAGATGGACCATTGGAAATAATAGCAGGCAAAGTGAGTAAGAAAGGAGTAAGTCATAAGAGAGGTTTGCGAGTTGTTAAAGTAATGTATTGTGATGTTCAATCATTCTAATAATGCATTTATCATTAGCGGAATCTATTAAGGTATGGAATTACAGCCTAGGGACTTTGCTATAAGACAAACATCAATCATGTTCAATCAGTGAAAAAATTCATTAGTTAGGCTATTACCAAATAAAAGTTTATACGAACAAAGTCATAATTTTCCACACTTTTATCATAGTCTCAAAATTCTTTCAGTTAGATCAAATAGACTAGAGCACACTTGCAATACTCGTTTCGATTTTAATGAAGGATTAATGGTTCCTAAGCATTCAAAGAAATATGGATAAAGAAATGTAAATCATATGATTCCTAACTGTTTAAATATGTTAACCGCTGAAATAAAAATAAAATGTTATAACTTAACCGCTAATAAATATGTTGAAAACTTGGCTGGCTGAAAGAAGCTTTTTATATTAGATAGTAAGGAAATATTATTTTATGTACGATTTTGTTGTCGTGTATGTTTTTATTTTTTTATTATTTTTGTAGAATAATTTTTGAATAAGATTCTTGAAAAATATTTATGTTTTAAGTTTGTTACATTTGTTTTTATTTTATATATCGTAACCTTAACTGTAAATTTAAGATAAATTTTTAAATACAAGCTCCCGTTAGACAAACAAGTAGTTTATCGGATTGCATTATATTTTTTGTAAAATGTTTTAAATTAAAAACAAATATATATATATATATATGATGTAAATAATATACTTATAAACACAATGAATATAAAACACAGAGAACGACTACAAGATCTTGTGACAAAATTTGATATCCAGTACCAAAAGTCAAATATGATTACGAATTATGAGAAGTACATACATTTTGATGCCGTGGAGGATATGGCTGAATACAATCGCCTTTTATTCAAGCTTTTCCACGAAGATAAATTAATCAAATCTGAAAATTCAAGTGTTTTACAAATTACATTTGATTTGCATACTCCATACCTACTTGCAGAAAATATCAATAAATCCGGAAAAAAAATGTGGAAAAGTTTATCGAAGTAACAATTAATGCGGACTAAAAAGTAACATTTTTGGTAGCCTCTCAATTTTATGTTTATACCACAAATTTAGAAATCAGCAATGAATCAAAAGAACGTGTCTTAACCCAAATACTGAAAAGGAACTTGAGTAAGCGACAAATGGAAACCATCCCAAGACAGAATGTGTTCGCATTGAAATAACTAGGAGAAGCGCCTGCATTAACACCAAGAAACTACTAAATTATGAAACTTTATTATCGTGACCTAAAATTAAATTTGAGAATAAGAATAGATCGTTGTTTAGTTTCTCAATTCTTCCGTATGTTACCAAAATATGAACACCAAATCAAACATCGTGTCGGAAGACAGCTTTTGAAATGTGAATTCTTTATGTATGCACTACCTAAAAATAACTTGAATGGATTGGGAGACGAATGCACTGGTTCTTAGTCGAAAGGACAAAAATTTTGAAATTAAAATAAACATTAAAAGGAGAACACTTCAATATCTTGGCCATATTACAATGGAACCCATATTGATAATCCCAGGAAAGAACGATGAAATACAATATATAAGGAAGAGGCTTCATATCATTCATTGCTTAGAACCTTTTTGGAGATGGCCCGCGGAGGTGTTTCGGGCTGCAGTTTACATGGTAAATATTACCTCCAATCGAAGGAGATAGTAGTTAATGAATTTCGGGTCATCGGCGTCGGTGAATTACCAAGATGTATTTTTTAAATCGCTTAACCGCAACTTTTTTTAGCAGCTTACTTTTATTTCAGTATGAGTGTTTCAGGTGGGATAAGTTATAAATTTCTCCCGTTCTAATTTTATTACTCTAAACCGTGGAGGTAAAAAGGAAAGTTCTAACGAGGTTTCTCTTAGCGTGGCGAGCATTCCAGTGATTTGGTGAAGGCAGACGGTGCGCGGCGGGAAATCAACGTCCTAAATATTGCATATTGCTTTTCAGGGCGATACACAAGTCTGGAAGCAGAATGTGGAATAATAAAGTATATAATACTCGTATAAAGAAGATTTTATTAAACGCGTCGCTTACAAATAATGATGGTTTTAAATTTGAATAGGTAGATACTTCAAAAGTATCAATGCGCGGCGACTCAACCAATCAGGTGCACTTAAGTAAGATAATACGAGAATAAAAAAGAGGTGGAGTTAAAAAAATAACATTACCCACGAACAATTTTCAAGTGTTTCTTTTTTTAAATTCTTCTGTAAACTTTTGAAAGGGGCTGACTTTATTACGAAAACCTTTGCAATTTTTAGGTTGCTTCATGATCAGTGGCGTACATCGCTTCATAACTAATGGTAGGCTGTGTGTAGTTATTCAAGTTGGGGTTTGAATTGTGCATTGAATATTTAAAATAACCCTTTTTATCATCTTCCTTTGTCTGTTGTGACCAACTGAATAATTTATTGTATAACTTCCTTATCGAATCCATGTAAAAATACATCTTAATAAGAATTTTTTTATGTTTCGTTTTTCTTACGGTAGGCAAAGCTTTTCACCCTTTATGGACTGCACGTCACTGCTCATAATATGTACAAGTAATAACACTATTTTCTATTTACAGTCACTAATATTATTTATATCATGATTTAAATTCACGAACACGTGTGATTGTTCAATCACACGTGTTCGTCAATATCTCTAAAAATAAGGGATTCTCGCTATAGACCACTCGTGTTTCAACTACACAGATAAAACTCTAGTAAGCTATGATTATCGGGTAGGCTTATAAGCCTATTGTTGGACTCATCCCGTCTGATATTTATGATGCTTTCATAGTTTCGTTACTATTATTCACAATATTTTGTCGGTATCCTGGTGTGTTGACGTTTCTATGTTTTTCTGATTTCTAGAATGTTTTATCGTTTTTATATTAAGCTTTCAAAGTTGTTTCCTTGGTCAGTTTTACATATTGTCCCGATATATCTGGTTGTCTTTGTAAAGTTTTCCTTGTTGCTTATCTGTTTTTTCGTTGTTTCGTATCAGTATATGTTTTTCGTGATGCTCTTCTGGTTATATTAGCGTATATTCTAGTTTTGACATTGTTCCGATACTTCCGATTGTCTTCCAATTGTCATAATTATTATACTAAAAAAGGCGTTTCTGGAATATGGACGGGCTTTTCTGTGGTTTTCTTTTGTCACCAGATTAGGTCAAAATGATTTTGGCATTAGGTTCGAAAATTTAGATGCTTTAGAAATAGAGAGAGCCGTTAAAATGTGATTTCTTAATAATCAACGTAACTTGTCTTATTGTCCTATGTTAGATATATTTCCCGTTAACTCAAAATTTACCACTTCCTCTTAATCCCTTCTTCTTTTGAAGTTCTATCTCTTTTATATATTGTCCCATTCTATGTAGGTAAGCATATCTCTATCTCACTGATCTATTGTTTCATTTTATATTGTATTTCCATCGTGCTCTATTTTGTATTACCTCTCACCTTTGTATACATCCACTCTATGTACTTCTGTTTAGTTTTAAATTTTACACTGACAAAGCGTCGGATAAGCAAAACCGGTTGGTGATAAATTAAAAATAAATGGGTGGTTTAAAACAAAGTGTTTTATTTAATAATTTTTACAGTAGTGCATCTAGAAATATGTTGATTTAACAAGTTTTGTAATTTTTTTTCAAATTCTTTGTTAATAATCTTAAAAAATCGTAAGTCACAAGAAAGCGATATTTAAATTTAACGCGGAAACTTTCCCGACAATGGGATAAGTGAGGGGGGTGTATTTCCGGAATTAGGTTTCGAACAATTTCTTATGTTTATTTCCCGAAGGGGAACATTTAAATGGACATTCAACATTAATGTTCAAAAATCGTTTCTAGTAGGATCAATAAAGTTACGGAAGGGTCATTTGAGTTAATTAGCTTTATAATGACTTCAACTGAGTGATTATTTGAAGAGCATTTGGCATTGAAACCTAAAAAAGATAGGAAAAATTAAAACACAAAATTAGTGAAGTAAAGAGAAATAATCAGTAGATGCATCATTTCACTATTATATACAGTTCCCTTGAATAGTTGACACGCAGGTCAGCAAGTAAGCGGGGGATCAAAGGTCTTCATCACAACACACGTCCCGCATCAGGTGACACGTCCAACTCTTATACGGATACCGGATCATGGATTATATACAACATGAATAATCGAATTACGGAGAGAACGACATATGAGTAAGTTTCTTGAATTCTCCTGAAGGTGGAAAAGCTCTTCTGCAAAATGGACACACCGACCATTGCATCATTAGCCCTCTATATCAATAAATTGAATGTTAGGTAAAGTTGTAAAGTTACATTAAATGACTTACGTTGATGAAATATAAATTATTTTTAAAATATATCGCATTGACATATTGTATCGGTGAGCTTGACGATTGAGAAGCAATTTTATTTAAAGCGTGAAAATCGATTTATTTTATGATTATAATTATCATTAAATAAATCAATTTTCACGCTTCAAATTAAAAAAAACTTCCGTACGATCTAGTAAGAAAATATCTATTTGCAATACCTTTTGATTAAAAAAAAAATCATTCGGTTTGGTTGAAAATTTTTGCCTTGATCCCAAAAGATTAGTAATGAACAGGCCGTGGAAACGTTCCTGTTAAGAATTATATTTTCTCTTGTATCAGCATAATTATTGTAATAATTGCTAAACTCACTGTTAAATTTTATTACCATACTTTGACTTCTTTGGTCCAAAATCAAGTTTTTTTAATATTCCGTAAATACTATTTTACTCGCATGTTTTTATATTTGTTAGTCTACTATTAACAATATATGCAGTCAAAATAATGCGTTCATACTTTCTTTAACAGATTCATCTGGTTTTAACAAAATTACTGTAAAAATATTCAATTTAACGTTTTACTATTCTATATTCTCACCATATATACAAATAACACCACTCTTATTAAAACAAATATTCCTCACTAGCAACAACATTTGCAGTTATATTGTCACCCGAGGTTAACTGGCAACACTTAATCCATTTATCTCAATAATACTCGTATATAAAATTTGGATAGAAATTTATGCTCTAGCTCCGTTTTAATGACATCCTTGTACATTTCACATATTATTATAACTGTTTATTTTGTTTTAACGTACATTATTCAGAATTTTTTTTGTCAAAAAAAATGATTGATACTAATTTACAAATAGAAAACCATGGAAACATAATGATTCCTGAAACCAATGATCTCTTAAAGTGCGTAGCTATAATAAAAACGATAAAAATATGATTTTAACTGAATGTTGGATCAAAACAAATTATACTCACAAAACATTGCAGGATTTACATTCTTCAACACATAAAATAATAAAACACGGGCAGATGGAGTAATTGTCTACGTTAAATCCGAGCTAGACCCGATTATCTCTGAAGTATCAATCGATAATGTCAACTGCCTTAAAAAAAAAACCAACAAAACCAAATTTCTAGCACTCTATAGGTCACCTGAACAATAAAATATTTCATCCTTCCTTAAATCCTTAGACTTGGCCTTATTGAACGGTCTACCAAATGAACTAATGGTAATTAGTGACATTAAGGGGAACGGCTGTGGTGCCTGTTTCATACAAAACTGAATTTTGGATTGGAGGCCTAAATATCCATCCAAACGGAATGATCTATTTTTCTTAAATTAAAGGTTTAGTAAATATCCAGTACGGTAGTAGTGACCTTTTTGACAAAATTTGGAACCACTTAAGAAATATTGTTTATTTATTTAAAGAGAACATATATATACGAGTATAGATAACATATTTCAAATTTTCGATAGTATTCTTACACCTTTCTACGATGACCCATTTTCAAATAAGGTCCTTGTTCTATTTTGATTATATAAAATCATCGTATGGGTACGTATTGAACTTCTACAAGATTAAATTATACGAGTACCAAGGACCTTGGTACTTGCAATTAATATTTGGCCTCACAAAGCACCTTAAAGCAATTGTTTTTCAAAGGTGCATTCGTAATGTGTGGAAATAAGAATAATTTACACGTGTGTCGGCAATAAACAGTACATGAACGGCGCCTGACAGTCTGGTATCTGGACGTTTTGTACCTACACCTGTGCGCTGGGGAGCTGTGAGCCGTAGGAGCTGAGAGTCGTATGAACTGAAGAATGAGCTCATGAACTGGGAGTCGGCTCTTAATATGTCCCGACTTTTAAATGAGCTGTCGTACAATTGAGTCGTACGACAATAATGAGCTGGTACTGTAACTCCCGCTCTTAGCGAAATGAGTCATGACCCATCGCTAGTCACGTGACCTTTACCTCCACGCCAAAATGATAAGGGTACATTTTGTTTTGGGCATGTCTATGCTATTCAGTGTTTTTCATTAAAATCTACACGAAAGTATTTCTATTGTATATTATCTATTCAATGGTTAATACCATATATTATTAATAGCTTATTAAATCATTACTATTTAACGGTATCGATAATATTGTAAAAAAGCTTGAGGGAAACGTATATAATGAAAAATTTTTCAGCGCTCATAAAACATTTTCGGGAGGCTGTGGAGGCGTTCCAACCGTATCAAAAGATTCGACAATTCTCCTCACCCACGTTCATTTAATGTACGATATTCAGTGATAAAGCTCGTTATATTAAAAACACAGAATACCTGACGTTAATGACGCATCTCTGTGGGCTGGCCTAAATGTATCGAACAGAGGCCATTGCTGGTACATGGAAAAAAATAATTAACGTAATGTTAAAATAAAATAGGGTAATAAATATCAATTACCCGTGGTGAAATATCTGAACAGCATGTTAGATCGACCGTGGCAAGTATAAATAGAGTTAAGTATGGTAATAAGAATAACATTCATGTATGTATGCAAGTTTTGGGAATATTACCTGTTTAATGTACTGAAATAAAAAAAATAAAAAACATAATTTAAACATTTTTTTTGAAGGGAGGACAAATATTAATATTTTTGAAACAATCAATTCGTAATGGAATTCGGTTTGCAATGATTTAAGTAACGAATATAAAACTTTTCCTACATTTTTTTTAATCATTAAAATAATATTTTAGCAACTCTTAAAATGAAACATGAAACCGAAAAAAAAGAAAAAGATAACCGTAGCAACTGAAACTCGAATACAGGACCTCGTGGTCTATCCGGAACCTTGCGCTCTAATCCACTGATTCTCAACGGTTACATTTTTTACCGCTATCTTTTAATGATGACTACAAGATTCTACCCGAATTTATTTGTAATCTTTAGACAGTGTCTCGAATATACCTATCCGATTTTTATTTATATGGGACATCTGTTGACTTTTCCTACGAGTCTAGGATTAATATTCAATTTTGGACAATGAACGATGGAATTTATTACAATGAGTTTTATAAGCTTCGATAAGTTATTCCGAAATTGAATTTTATTTTTATCGATGAAACCGGTACGGTCGAGGAAAACGGTGTGGAAATAGTTTTTAAATATTTGAATGTTTTAATTAATGCTATACATAACATTATATTTATTATTTACTTATCATTACTTACTTATTACTATTTACTTCTTATTACTTACTTATTACTGTTTACTTATAATTTTTTTTTTTGGCTATGTATTATTATTTACTTACTATTTACAAAATTTTATTTACGTATTATTATTTATCTATTTTTACTTACATATTATTATTTCCCTATTTTTATTTTTATTATTGTGTGCTTATTACTATTAACATAATTTTATTTACTTCTTATTATATATCTATTTATTATTATGTACTTATTACTATTTACTTATTAATATTTACTTAATATTTAATGTGTATTATTATATGCTTATTACTACTTACTGATTATTATTTACTTATTATTATTATTTAATTATCATTATCAATTTTATTTTTTTTTATTTACTATTATTTACTTATATTATATATAATTATATATATTCAATTTAATAATATTTTCAATTTTTTATTTATGTTACTTATTACTATTTACTGATTATTATTAAATTATAAAGCCGCTCATCTCGACACAGGATTGTCCTAGTGAGATGAATGCCTAATGTTTTTGTTTTCATAATTAAATTTAAGAATAAGTAAAATAATTTTAAAAAAAGTAACATTTCTAATATGCTATTATTAAGATTACTCAGATTTCCACCGGAGATGTTTGCTACTAGAATTTTTTTTTCCTTTTAGCTAATCGTGGAAATTGATTTATAATCACATAAAAGTAATTTTAGACCAGCGCTTTAGACCAATGGCGTATGTACTAGGGATTTTACTAAAAGCGCTTTTAAATAAATTAATATCATCTAATATCCTGTGGAGACAAATTCAGTTTGCGTGAATGTACTAGATCTTCCAAATAGCATAGTACAAAGAGCATCCTCATATAAAATAAATTGCAAAGAGGGTGGTGGGATAGAAATGTAAATGAGCAGGCCACGCTACAGGGAAAAAATAAAGTTGATGTTGAATCGGAGACCAGTCGGAAAAAAGTCAACGAGATCTTCCTAGTGGCCTTTTCCGCTATGTATATTTAGTAAAAATTCTATGCGACGCAGATCTTGACAATTTTTTTGTTAAAGGGTTAATTAATTCATATTAATAATTGGTGTAATTTGAGATACATATTATTTTTATCGCATACTAAAGGTCACAATAAACAAAAATACTGTTCACAATTTACTATGACGCCCGTTCTTCCAAACTTTTCGAATGATCAATTTTGAGGCACCGATCAGTCAAGTGTTTTGTTGAGCAACATTTGAATTACGTAAAATAGATCACGAAACAATAATGGCATTTGACATTTTTCCACCCTGTTGACACTTTTTGTAACTAGTCCTCTGTTGAGCCGAACTTAATCCTCAAAAATCGATGTCCTAGATCGTAAATTTGATCGAGAATTTCGTTGGGAAGAGCGTATTTGTGCATTTGAAGAGTGTTGACGCAAAATTACTGCTCAGCAGTTGCTCAGTAGGGTTGGGAAGAACGGCCGCTAGTGTCCGGACCGTATCGTTGATATAATACTTCTTCATTACCTTCAGCCTCGCAACATACACTATTAGGGATGCTATAGTCTCACTGGCTCCATAGGGTGTGGAGACGGTACTGTTGTGCGGTATTCAGATAATAAAAGCTTTGGCCACGGGCCTTACCTCGATTTTTTTGTCAGATTTCCAATTAGATTTCTACTCGTAATTTTAAGTGTTCATCGCAGATAAATTATTTGGCTAACCCTATTTATCCTCATTGATTTTTCACCCATTTACCACAATATTTACGCAATATCATGAATAATAATTAATATATTGACTTTGCCTAAAATTATTGCTACCGAGAAAACGTGAAGTACTAAGAAACGAGAAAGATTGAGAATGCCCGACGTATCAAACAATTAGTATTTCTAAAATAAATAAGAAATATGTTTCGGAAGCGAAGCTTTCCTCATCAGGATACACATTATACTATATATTTTGTATTTATTAGAGACATTAGTATTTGACTAATTATAATTGTTTATATTAAATTAATCTGATAGCATTGAAACTGTTCTGTTGGAACTTGCAATTACACCGAGCGTAATAATTAATAAGTGAATAGTTGGTTTTGAACACAGTTCATCAATCAATTTCTCAGAAACTTTGACATGAACATGTAAGAACATGTTGGTGAAAATTTAAAAATTTGTCAATATAAGTCATAAGATAAATTTATTAATTTATGGAAGGAAGCAATCACTTTGTGGCTTGACATTATAATTTATATGAAAAATGTTTTTGTTTTAAGCCACTTTATTTTATTTATATATATTCCTGCATTCGACCGGTTTCGGATGGACTCAACCTTCTTCAGGAATGTACACGTATACACATATAAACTTTATATGTGTTTAGCGGCACGAGTCAGCGCTACCGGAGATCGGAAAACAGTCTTGTCCAGGCTGTCGACCAGTGGCAGGGCGTGCCCCTACATCGTAGATGGAGAATTTCCCACAGGCCACTGTAGCGTAAGTGCTAAATATGTTATTTTAAGTCTATTTTTTTTTTTTTTTATATGCTATTTCTACATCTTGTAATTTTTTTTATTATTTTTTAAATGTATTCTTTTTATATGGCAGACAGAGTATTGCACTCACCGCTTTGTTCTGCTGAAATAAAGACATTATTATTATTATTATATTTGTAAATTCCTGAAGAACAGAACAGAATAAACTTTATATGTGTTTATGTGTGGACATTCCTGAAGAAGGTTGACTCCAACCGAAACCGGTCGAATGCAGATGTATATAAAATAAAGTGGTTTAAAGCAAAAACATTTTTCACGTAAATTAATTTATTAGGCGAGAGTATTTCGAATGTATTTTCAGAAACGGTTTAATATTATAAGCAGCGCTTTGCGACCATAGCAATCCTGCAGGAAAATGAACGCTTAGTTTGAACGTTTTCATAAATATATGTTATGTCGGTAAGTATAAAACCATGCTTTTATCAAGGGTGGGGGGAAGCTTGGCTGACCTTTCGGGAAATAAAAAAAATTTGTATTGGGAAAATAAAACGCGTTCGTTATTTAAAAAAAAGTTTGACATAAATCTCCGAGAGGCAGAAGAGATAAAAGAAAGTTTGCCCGTCAAACTTCGTCGTGATCTATTCGTTTTTTACTTTTCCTTGTGTATCATTTACAAGTATACTATATGCCACTGGCCAATTCCCATTGATGCGAATGTGAAAAAATATGCTGGGGAAAAAAAGTTTGACATGAAAACAAACCTACAATAAAAAATATGGGATAATTATTGTAATGACAATATGAAATGTCTTTGAAACAATGAGTAATATGTTTGTTGTTATATAAGGATTCGTATTTTATCTCTTGTTCACAGGTCGCTGACCCCAACACCGCGATGTATGAAAAAACAGAGTAAGTACGTAAATTATATTTAAAAATAATGTCAAACTTTTTTTTTATATGAATACCCCACCATAGTCCCAACTTCTCCCAACCGTCTAGAGCCAGTGAGATTATGGCATCCCAATTAGGGAATGTTGTGAGGCTGAAGGTATTGGAGAGGGGAAGGAGAAGGGTAAGAAGGTGGGGAAATACATGACTATTCAGATCTGGTCACCAAACACGGCTAAAAGCCATTTCAAGCAACGTTTCAATTCTGAACGGTGGTCTTCCACCAGGGCAATACTGAGAGTATCTTCCATTCTGAAACGTTATACTACATATTATTTTTAAACGTATTAATTGTGAAACTGCCCAAATTAATACAATAAAATTTACTTGCGCACGCCGGGATTTGAACCCACGACGTTCGGATTCGCAGTAGAGAGCCTTACCCCTCGACCATGGAGGCGCCGTCCTGAAACCTGAAAACTGAATCAAAACATTTTGCAGAGGCTTGAATATGACAGCTTATTGTTTGCATATCTGAAAACCGATAGTAAGTTTGAATGAATGTTTTGGATTTCAGTAGTTTTTAGATTTTTGATCTGAAGGAAGGGGATTCCATATATGTTACATAGTTAGTTCTGAAACATAAAAAGTGTATTCCATTCTTCCTATAAATAGTAAAAAATTCATTACTTTCCATTTTGTACAACCTGACAATTACAATTTTCTATAAATTAATAAGTGGCATGGACAATTTTTATAGATGTATTATTTTTCCACGAAAATAAGATCAATTTATTAATTACCTTTAAAATTTCCTATATTTAACGTGAAAAAAGCTGCATCTCATAATAAATTACTCGGAAGAATCTAAAAAACACTTAGAAATTAAGAAAATTTTCGGGAACAAACTTAATGAGGATCCATTTAGAAACCTCATTACAAAGTTGGCTAATTGTTTTTGTTCTTAACGAAATTGTCAAAGAAGGAATGGACCAAAATTTAAGCGATTAACTGAATTATGAAAAAATAAAACAAGAACGTAAATTATTAAATTATCTCGCTCATTTAGAAAATATTTCGAGTTTTTAAATAATTGGTTCATGGAGAACAATCTTTGATCACTTAAATAAAATAAAAATAAAATGATATCTGTCGTGGCTTTTGTAAATAATAATCATATGTTAACTTCTTAAGGTCTCTTGCTTTGTAATTTGAAACCTAAATCTCTCTTATCTGACAGTAGTATTTGGTTACCCTTATCGAGAATGGCAACATTATGTCATGTTAATTAATGTATTCGGATGTTGGGATCTTTGTTTTGATGATATTCGCGATGAAGTAACTTGATTGTGGATTCAAGGGTTGGAGGTTGTGTCCATGAAACTTGTTATAGGCTGGAATATTTAATTTGGCTTGAAACAATTAATTTGAAGATACCACATCAAAAGCAATATTTTCCAACCTTGCTCGAAACAATTGAATTGATGGAAGTACTCAATTGTTGCTTAGAATAGAAGACAAACATTGGCGGAGCGTTGTTCCGCAGAATTATGCTAGCAAAAATAGAAGTTGTATTAGAGTTGTATTAATCCATTTTAATATCTTAAAACTACCCGAAAATTACTTGATCTCAGAATTAGAAATTCTAAAAAAAATTCTACATAAAATGTTTTTGAGAAATTTAATATAATAATCGACCGGTTTTGGAAATACCCTTCCTTCGTCAGAAATGTATTAAGAATAACCTTAGATACAAAATAAATATTCATTCCATAACATAGAAAAACTAAGTAAATGTATCGAATAGTCCTCTTCTAGATATTTTCCAGTAAAACGCTCAGTTCCTCCGAAAACCCCCTAATTACCTCTTCCCCTTTGGTCGGCTTCCACTCCAACACCTGAATGTTAATGTATGTCTGTCTTTATTTTGTATCTTAGGTTAGTCTTAATATAGTCCTGACGAAAGAAGGGTAATTTTGAAATCGGTCGATAATTATATGAAATTTAAGTGGTTTAAACCAAAATTAATGTATTCATATTATAATCAGTCAAGTCATAATGTTGCGGCGATTATTCGATTTCCCGATAGTAATTATCAGGAAATGATGATGCGATTGCGAAATAAAGGAGTGTGATGTGGATGGAAAAAAGACTCACTGATCACTCTCCCATGGCGGCTTGCGTGCTTGTCGACCGAGCAATTCCGGGTAGCGAATGCGTCTCAGCAACTGGTTGGGTCCGGACCTCAACTGCGCGTTCCTCGGCACTAGTAGTCGCGGCAGTGATTCAATTTGGGGGGGGGGGGTTGGAAGGGAGTGAAGGGGGGGACTTCGCAATCGCACCTTGTCGAAGGTAGTAAATGCTTTTTACGAATACGTGAAAAAACATACATTGTCCTGCTTTTTAGCTAGAGTATTAGGTACAATTTCTGGATGAAAACGATGGCCACAAAGCCAGTGCATTACATGTGCCTATTTGGTATTCCCAAAATACTACAATCGATTGTTTATACTTGGAGTCGGTTACTGTCCTATGTGATGAATATTTGTTACTGAGTCACAGCGCGATGATGATTTCGAAAGACTTCTATCAAATAGCTTTCATTGGAAAATAAAATAATAAACTGTTTAAAACTCTTTAAATATAAAATTAATATAAAAAGAATAAGCAATTGAATTAAAACAAAAACAAAAAACATACTTAGACTTTTGACAACATCAATTTAATTAATTTAAGCCTACATATATATTTTATATGCCAGTGGCGTGATATTCATAAAGGTTGAAAAGCTGTGCCTAACATAAGAAAAATAAACCGTAAGTAATATGTACAAATTTAAAAGGTGACAAATTTCTAATCAAAATCAAGAAACTTGTACACTTATTTCTGTTGGCCATAAAATCTAGCGGAAGATGATAATAATTTTTTTATTTCTTTTTATTCAATGCGTATTATATAATGTTAAAATATTTATGTTTAATTTAACGTTATTTTTATATATTTAATTAAATCGCTACTGATATTAACTATGTACGTACTTACGTATTGTGGGATTTCACTAATCTTCCCACATCCTGGAATAAAAACAATTATTATTATTAATTAATATTATTATTATACACCCGAACTTGAAAAACTACCCATAGCTTGCCTTTGGTCATAGAGCAATGCACGCTACTGTTATATACCTATAGTAGCGTCATTGATCTGCTCAACATTTGTACACCGTTGACAATCGTTAAATGAGAACGGGTCATTTCTACGACTCGTAGTAAAGTTCGATAACTGGACTGTTGAGTGATTTGCCGACCTCTGTGTTTTCACCCTCTTACAACATATTCTACAACCTACATCTCTTCAGGACCCACGGTTACTCCTTACTTTCTTCACAAAGACCCTTCACACAGTATATCCAAAGACATTTCAGTATAACCCTGGTGAACGACCACCATTCTGAATTGAAACGTTGGTTGAAATAATTTTAGCCGTGTTTGGTAACCAGATCTAAATAGTCAGATATTTCCCTTCTCCTTCCCCTCCACTCTACCTTCAGCCTCACAACATTCCCCAATTACGGAATATTCATAATGCCATATTTATTTATTTATTTATTCATTCATTAACGCCCAAAAGGGTTTTTACATATTTAACATTTCTTTATTTGATTATGTGTACAGAACTTAAAAGAAAAAAATAACATGATGCATAGTTGGTATATAAGTGTAACATATTTATGACATAGAAAGAAAAAAAGAGGAACAAGTTTTTGGATTGTAGATGAGTATAAAGATAATATATATATAAAACATAATAATTAAACAATAGCTCTTATACGATGCTCTTATAATTGTTGCAACATAAAAATATCGTTCAGGTATCTTTTAAATATGGGTAAACTTATATTAAATATATCTATAGCAGAAGTGAATTTATTTCCAAGTATATGTAGACGAGAAATGGGTGCATGCATTTGGTAGTTTGTCCCAGAATTATTGTTACAGAATAACATATTTTGCCGAGTTTGTCGATGAGGTACTTTGAAATTGATTAGTTGCAGGAGTTCACAACAGTCTAATAAGGAATAAATAATTTTAAATAAAAAGTTAAGTCTGTTATTTTTCTTCTGTTTTCTAAAGTATGTATTTTGAGTGTATTTAGCAAGAATGTAAAGTTTATGTGTTGTATTGGTATGTGTAGTTTGAAGTTAATAAGACGTAAAAATTTGCGCTGCACGCGTTCAATATTTTTTATATGAATGATATAGTATGGGGACCACACTATTGAATATTCTCACTGGCTCCAGACGGTTGGGAGCAGTTGAGAATTTTGTGAGGTATTCACATTAAAACAGCATTTTACTCAAGGCCTTCTGTGTGAACTTAATGTATCTATAAATCTTCATAACGTCAATTTGTTGACATAATTCTTTTGTTATTATTAAAAATCAAATAAAATTTCAGTAGTTTTGGTAGATTTTTCTGCAGACGCTTCTTACAAGTAATGTGTTCATGCGTGGTTGCTTAGTTTTGCTCTGCAGAACAACGTTCAATAAATATCCCCGAAACAGAACTAAAAAAGCTTTCGTGTTATTTTCCGGTAATATTTACCCGATGCTTTCCACGTCGCACTACTTATAAAAATAAACCGCTTCTGTTTAATACGTACACAAAGAACTTGAAGAAATGCTCACAAATTAAATTCCTGAAGAGAACTCAACGAATGCAAACACACGTTATTTATTATAGCCCTTTGTGTTTTTATGAGTAACTTATAATTTATTTTTAAATGAGACACAAACAAACATCTAAGGAACTTGAATCAGAAATGAAAGGATATGGCCTCTTTGAGATACTCTTCGTAATAAGGCTTTAAATTAAGCTTGTAGGTATTTTTTATGTATAACATGAAGGTTAAGGAAAGATTTTTAAGAAGTTATTCAATAAATCACTGCATTTGATGGAAATAAAAGATTTCGAGGGAGCGAGATGTATCGCGAGTGTTGCCAGCGTTGATAGAATAATGTGGCTAGTAAATGATTTTTTTTTCATTTTGTACTCTCAGACTCATCGATTCAAATCAAAATAATTCTCAAGAGATGCATCCCTTACCGATATTGATTCGAAAATACTCGAAACGAAGTATTTATCCCAAAAATACCTTATTCATGACCGAATCCCTATAAAGGGCAATAATCTTGAAATGCTGCGAGCGCATTATCGATCTGAGAGAAATGTTTTTTTTGTGCCTTACATCAAGTCTTGGCAGATATTTTTTTGGCAATTTCATTTAAATTTAGACCAGTATTTTCTCGTTGAATTGGCACAACAGAACCAATTTCAAATCAACAGATGTTTTGATGAAATTCCATAAAAATACAAAAAATGTACTCGTAGCAGGAGAAAACAAGTACAACAAATTGACTGTGGCGACTTGAATTGAAGGAATATTTTATTAAAATTGTTAGGATTAAATTATTGAAACTTATAAAGTTAATTGTAATATTTAACACGTTAACAACTTTCAATGAAAATATAAATTCAAGTGGAACTTTGCAATTACACCAAAGAATGGCAGCCACCAAATGTGAGAAATAATTTATCATGTTAGTAGTTCTCAAAGAGAAGAATGAGATAAAAATTACCGAATGTAACTACGTCTCGATAGCTCAATTTGTAGAGCACTTATCCCGGTAAGACTAAAGGATCTAAGTTTGAATCCCAGTGATGATGATTACCCTTTTATTTTCTGTATATTCATCTATTTGTTGATATTATCTTCTTCTTAATATTTAATTTATTGAAATTGAAAGCGATAATAGAAAACGGATTTTAAATTCCTATTGTATCTCAGAGGAGAGGATAATCTCATAATGACGTTCTTATTCCGACATGGTCATCCCCACGACAATCTCATTTTTAAAAGGGAACCGGTTAAAAACTTACCGATTCGACAGGAAAAGCTTGCAGAATAAAAAGGCTGAAATATGCATATACCGTCGAAAAAATTCATTTAATAAAAACCAAAAAAGGATCAAATATTCATTAAGCTTTAGCAAATATGTAATTGCATACGATTATGTCTATTCATCATATTTAACTTGTGATTCAAAAAATATTCGTAAGGAATTAACATCTAACTATTATAAAAAACAAATGATGAATACTTCAAGCAGGAACAAAACTGATTTGACCCTAGAATGAAAGTGTTCTTCCTTCTCATTTCAAACCGGCCATTTTACTTCTATATTTTCATCATTTTGGCTGATACATATTGCAATCACTCATAAAAAACATATTTATTGCTTAAATTGATAAAAAAAATATGCACAATTCACTCGTTTACTGTGTCTGAGAAGCAATTAGTAAATTTCAATCACTAGTTCCCACAATTCAATGAGACGTAAAAAAACATTAAACTTACCTACGATAAAAAATTTCAGCTTGCTACTATGAAGATGGACGCTTTGCTAGGGAAAGAACTAGAGGAAAGCACTACTTGAAGAAAGCTTTCGCGATCGGTCGGCACTTCAGCCTCCTTTCTTGTGTTGAATAAATCTATTCACAAATCCCCTATTAGCATTCCCATATCGTACTTGTAAAGTTCCTTTTTGGCGAGTGTTCAGGTTTGCACTCCAGACGTAAGTAGGTACTGGGAGTGTGTATTTAAGCACATTTAATACAGGTGTTCGGAGGTTTTGTGCTATCTTATTGGTATTGAGGATATGGCTGCCGTAAGTTTACTAATAGCGGCCATTTTTAACTTCTTCTCGCATTTTCGCCGGACTGATTAATATTACGAATTAAAACCGGGCATGTAAAGCTTCTTCACATCACCTATAACCTATCATTATAATGTCTCTTCATTATAAAAGAGAAAGTGGCCACTCAGAACAGGAACTCTGTTAGCCATAATTCATAGTTAGAGTTCATAGTGCAAAAAAATTCAGTGGTGTTTTTTAATGCAGACATTTTCCTATAAAAAGCGAAATTTTTTGTATGATCAAAATATTGAAAAAGCCTTTTAAAAAATACGATTTAAAGCTTTTCCACACGAAAAATAAGAAGAAAAAAAATCAATTGCTGGAGCATTCCCAAGTTCGGATTTGTGCAAAATCTTTAGGGGAACAACTTATTCTACTCCATTATGATATTTCAACTGCTCTCAACCGTCTGGAGCCAGTGAGACTATTGCATAATGGGGTTTGTTGTGAGGCTGAAGGCATTGAGGAGGGGAAGGAGATGGGGAAAAAGGAAGGTGGAGGATGTACCTGTCTATTCAAATTCGGTCACCAAACGCATTTCAAGCAACGTTTTGATTCTGAATGATGGTCTTCCACCAGGGCGATACTGACAGAATCTACCACTTGGAAGGTGCCGCAAATATGGTAAATAATATTTTTAATTAGTAGATTGTGAAAAAAAGAAATTTCATCAAATAAATTTTTCATGCCCACCCCGGGATTTGAATCCGCGACATCCGGATTCGTAGGATCTTAACTACGGAGACCGCATAAATATGTAGTTCTATTCGGAGTACTCGCGAAAAACGCAAAGACAACGCAAAATACGGTTGTAAAAGAAAAAAAAGGAGAGAATCGCCTCTATCCGAAGGAGGTTGGATTAACAAAACCATAGTTTTTTTACAGTAGCTCCATACAGGAGTCCCTGAGGAAAATAATTTCCCTCAAGGCCTATATCATCTTTGGAGATGCTGTGTGGTGGGTATTTTGGAAGATAGGAAGGAGTAAATCTGGGTGTTGAAGAGACCCATGTTGTAGGAGGGAGGAAACGCAGAGGACGGCAAATTATTCCACCGCCGAACTGTTGAGCACGAGAACGAGTCGTAGAAGTGACCCGTTCTCATGTGACAAATGTCAACCGTGTGTAAATGTTGGGCGCGCGTTTGGCGTTCTTCCCGACTGTGCACCAGTTCCGAAGGGATCAAAGACGCTAGTTCTTCAGAGCATCTTCCATTAAAATATCGGTAGAACAAGGACAGCATTCCCACCTGATGTCTGTACTTCAAAGATTCCTATCCGTTTGATAAGATAACGATTTTATGCACAGAGTCGAGGGTTTTTTCAGATATTTTGGGGCTCCCGAGCAGAAGTGGCTACCAAATTCTACAGTGGGGCGCACTTGCGATTTGTACAGGATCAGCAGTGTGTACTATTAAAGTATCTGCGGGTTCTGTACAGTACCCCCCCAGCTTCTGAGAGGCGGATAGATAATTTCCGTTTGAGACAAAATATAAATACAAGGTTTTAGTGTGTTTTACGAAGCAATCATTCTGAATTAACAACGTTATTCTCCTACCGGTTTCAAAAATAATCATCATAAATAATGTATATGTTTTTGCTAACATATTTCCTATTCAAAAAACACCCCCTGGCAAAAAAAAGATGAAACATGCTTACGGGGGAGACCGTTAGCCAGCGGAGGGTGGAGAAATGCTTATTGTATTATATATATTTTTGAAATGGCTTGCCACTTGAATGCAATACATTATAATAAGATCTTGTTACTCCGCAAACAAGGGGAGTTTGCTCTGGGCGGATTCCCACACCCCCCACCCTGGCAAATATCAAAGAACATAAGAGCTTCCCGAAAAGGTTATAAGTAAAATCTGTGAAAGATTGAAACAGATTTTTTTACATCACTACCTGTGTACATGTAGCGTATTACATTATCCAGGCTAAGTATTAATTATCATTAATTATTATGTCATTTTATCTCTGGGCGTACTAAATATAAATTCTATAATATTTATAGGTGGTTAAAAGATAGTATACCCGGCTTGCAGTCGATTGGATCGAGTTTTTTAGTCTGGAATGAAGATATTACAGGTCATAATTTCAGTAAAATATACTTAGGTACGTAGCTCTAATGCTTTGGCAAGGTTATAGCAATCATATTCAAGGTCACATCTGAGGTGATCGATAGTCTTGTGGGTAGGACGCTTATTAGCAGTCCAAATAGAGTTCGATACTCACAGCGGGTGCCGACTTACTGTCTTTTTAGAACAAGTTATGCTTCATGAGAAGGTCTATATATCAATTCTTAAAGTACATCGATGCCTTAGAGCAGTGATGGACAACCTTTTTAGCCGGAGGGTTAATTTATAAATTAAAAATATTTCAGTATATGTAGTTATGGTAGGGTATATGCAGCACGACATGGTTAACTTTGCAGTCGATGGAGTCATTAGGGTAGGTTTTATTTTAATTCTGGTAACCTAGCAAACGTCCCAACTGTCCGGAGTTAGTAGGTATATACATATTATAAAAAAAATGCTGATACCTACCTGAAATACCACATTTCATAATTGAAATAAAGTAAGTTTAAGTCAGGGCATACAATTTGGTAGAGTAAATTTTTTGTAATTTGTAAAACAGTAACCACGTAGTAGAGAACTCATAGAACGCACAGAAAAGCGCTAAAATTTACCGAAAGAATTTAAAAAAGAGACAGCTGCGGGCATTGCTCTTTGAACAAAAGAAGGCTATGTGTAGTTTATTAAGTTTGACAACGGCAATTTCATTATCATATTCCCCTGGTTGCTATGGCGAACAAAATAAATAAGTGTGTACAAGTACCTACCTCACCAAATTCATGGAAAAAAAACATGTTGTTCACTTTTTTTCTTCTTTCTTTTAATTTATTTTTATGGTTTGTTGAGAAGGCATAGCTTTTCAGTTTTTATGGACTGCATAAAACCGTTCAAACCAATAATGGTGTCGATTTTTTTAAATATTGAATTTATAAAGAAAACATCTACTTTTGGTTGGCTGACTCAAAATATTGAAGATGGAGAGGTTTGTATACTTCGTATTTGTAAAGCAAATTACAGACTGTTACATATTTTGATCACTGCAGCCGGAAATTCTAAGGATTGTTTTTAAATAACACATATCACAACTTAGTATCGTTACGTGTATATTTTCAGAAACAATATATGGTTGTTTACCCCTGTAAATGAAACCAATTCAAAATATAAATTACAGCGTCCTCAAAAAAGCGCCGCTGGGGAAAAATTTTCTAGTAATTGTCCATCAATTACCTTAAAATGTATTCTTTTAAGAATACCCGTTTGAATTTATGCACATGGCCTCTATAGTTATTTAACTTTTATTCCTGCGAAGCAAGGGAGAATATTTATAAAAAACAATATTTATTTTAATTATAGGTAACCTGATAAAAATTTTATTGATTTAGTCATGTATGTTTACCAGATTTGAGAAGTTGGTAAGTAATAGGTTATTCGTATTTTCCTATATATAGGTAAAATAAAATAAAAATCCTTCGTATTTTTACCAAATCTTTTTGTTAATTTCTAGTTTTGAAATTGTCAAATCATAGATGATATATATACCATAGATTTAGTTTTAATTGTACCAATTTATCGACGCTTATAAACATCATTCCCATATTTAATTATTGAAGAAAATAAAATTAACAAATCCTAAATGAAACACGAAACCGAGAAAAACCATAGAAAATAAAAAGGTATCACTCGCATCTGGGATTCGATCCTAGACCTCTGTCTTATGTAATATTATATATATATTAATGATTTATTGCACCAGTCTGAAGATGCCTGTGATAGGATGAAACCGGCCCAGTCGAAAATAAATAAGTGTAAGATAGTTGAAAAGGTTTTTTCATATCAAAAGTTGTGTGTTAGTAAAAAAACGGGACGCTATACTTTTCCCTATCAAATTATGTTCAGTCGAGCTTTTAAGATCCCCCTGAACACACATACTTCAGTCAGTAGGTACGAGTACTAGGTATACTTCGTAAAATCTATTTTACTACTCTGTATTCTGAAAGACCTACCTCTTTACGGCTAAACCATCTAAGCGTCCCATAACTTTATATATTTTCCCGACGCTCCTCGGTTTTGCATTATAACTCCGGGTCGATATCGCCTTTACGAGTAAGTGATTTAATTTCCCCAGCGTTAATCTGCTTAGATACTTTTCCCCCGCTGGGTTCAACGACACGGCGACTCTCATTTGTTTGATGGACACATAGAAGAACCTTTTGAATGCCGAACTAAGAAGGCTAACAAGAAGATAAAAAAAAAAACGCTGAATCAATAGGGGAATAAAGGACAAGATTGAACTCTGCGGCATAGAAAATGATCCCATTTTCATGAAACTATAAATAAGTGATGCGATGATTCCTATTTCGATGAATACGATAAAAAAAATCTAAAAAAAACCCATAGCATTCAAGGATTATTAAATAATTTTATTATAAAAATGGAAATTGTTTTCTATTCAGTGCCTCGAGGTGCAATTGTTTTTTATGAAGACTTTTAGAACCTTCCATGATCTTTAACGAGTGAGAAAAATCAGTTCATCATCTGCGGTTACACGTAACATTATGTGCGTCTATGTTATGTTTATAGTTAACGGGGATGGAATGAATGTATTATTTGTTTTCAGCACAATTCTTTTTTTCAGAAAACGGTTGCTAAGTGTTGTACTGTGTGGGCGGGTACTGGAAATGCGTCTTAATATTGGGTAAAGCAGGTGCCTACTTATCGAATTCATAAATACATTTGAAGATTGCTCACTGAGTTGCGAAAGGAAGTATTAGAACATTCCATTGTGGCTTTCTTCAGATATATGAATTGCTAATAATGCTTTGTCAACATGTTAGTTTGTTACTCATTAGTATTTATTAATACATTATGAAAGTTTTTTCTAAAATTTAAAAATCTTCGTCTATAGTTTTGTGGGTGGTTCATGCTAATGATGTTTAACAATCGATTTTCTCTCCTTAAAGTAAAATGGTTAGCATTTTAAATACATGGTTATCATGGTCTATTTTAATCTAAATCAAACAATTTAAGATGATTTTGACAAGTTAATAGAATTTTTTTCAAACTTTTATTAATCTCCTTAACACGACTTTAAAAAATATAACCTTCGCTTATAATGTAGCAAACAACGTAAAAATAGCCTTACAAAACGCAGTGTTTATTATACAATGAAGAACGCCCATTAAAACTCACATAACCTTCAAAATATACTTACCTAATTCCATGATGTACGTATTTACAACGCACGAAATCATTCTTTTGTTGACAAATAATGATGTCGAAGTAAACCAAAATAACCCCTCATAAATTTTATTTAGATTTATCTAGACAGGCCTCAAGTAGATCCTCCACGAGGGAGATTGACAGAAATCTCAAATAACAATTTTCTTTGAATACAATTTTCCTTTTGCCACTTGATGAGGAAAGAAAAAAAAATAGAGCAGTGCTCGGACAAAGCGCTCGGACAAAGTGGTCGATCGAACGGGGCGATACTCGTATATACGAGTACGTAAGCCGAGAGACTGGCCTGATAAAAGATATCAGATTCTAAAACAAATTTGTCTAGCTTCAGATTTTTTCCGTCCCCTTGACAAAAAGACGATTTGTTTGCAGGGCGTGCGTAGACTGGCGAGCACAAATTCGGAAGTGACAAATTGGGTAAATACTGCTTTTTTGTTCTCACCTTTCCGTTTGTTTTACTTGGCGAATGGTTACAGTTAAGGCAAACTACAAGTATAACGACGGATTAAAAATGTTAATTAGAAAGGCTACATTTATCGCCATCCCCTCTCAGGTTAGTGACATATTTAACGTGAAAGAACCTTGATTAATAAATAATATAGCATTGAGTAGGAATGGTGAAATTGATAGTTATTTTCCAGAAGATCAAAATGTGCATTATCATAAATAGAGAAAACATTTAATGTGCGACAATGCTCGTATTAATTTGAAGTAATGATTTTTTTGCATTTTTGGACAACATTATTCGTACCCCGCAGAACAGATAAAGCGGATCATGAAATCCTAATCAATCCCAAACGAAGACAAAATTGAACAAAAATCAAAAAGATGCGCTTTGTTACCTTACCTTCACAATGTTACTGACAGAATTGCCAAGATACTGAGGAAAGAAAGCACCAAGATGGGCTTCGGAACAATGACTAAAATCCAAAACCTTCTGAAGTCTGCAAAAGCCAAGTTTCCTCTTGAGACAGTTTATAAACTCAGCTGCTCGGGATGTGACAAGATGTATGTAGGCCAGACAGAACGGAACACCTGCAAAAAAACATTTCGAGCGTACAAACTCCGACATTCAGATAAATCGGCAATTGCCGAGCACTTAATTGAAACTGGCTATTACTTTGGATTTGTTCCTGCAGTGCTGGGAAGACCTAAAACGCACCAAGCAAGTCTGATTACAGAAGCAATTGAAATCCACAAAAACCTTTTTAATATTATAAGGGACGTCGGAGCTAGGCTTAATAGTTCTTGGTGTCCGGTACTTGACGACTACACCAAAACTGCTATTATCAGTTACCGATTTCATGGCATTTTTAATTTCTTTATTTTGATTCATTAAATCAATTAAGAGTTCCTCATAACCAGCATCAACTCCCTTGATGATAATACAAGATTTCTTTTTCATGATTTCATTAGCGTATAGTCCAATGCGCGGATATTTGATCATTTCGTCAGTTATTTTTTCGGCATTATTTTGTTTCCCACGTGTTATTATTATTTTGTGCTGATATTATTTTGTTCTGATATTGTTTTTTTCTGATATTATTTTGTTCTGATATTATTTTGTTCAGATATTATTTTGTTCTGATATTGTTTTTTTCTGATATTATTTTGTTCTGATATTATTTTGTTCAGATATTATTTTGTTCTGATATTGTTTTTTTCTGATATTATTTTGTTCTGATATTATTTTGTTCAGATATTATTTTGTTCTGATATTGTTTTTTTCTGATATTATTTTGTTCTGATATTATTTTGTTCAGATATTATTTTGTTCTGATATTATTTTGTTCAGATATTATTTTGTTCTGATATTATTTTGTTCAGATATTATTTTGATAATTTCTATGCCTAGTTTAGATACTTTTATTTCATCATTTATTATTTTTTGGATTTCATCTGCAGGCTTGTCTTCTTTTAAGAAATTATTAGAGGGAAATGAAGTTTACGTATTGGATGACATTTTTTTTTCTTAAAACCGTTGAATAGCTTTTATCTTGACGATGTTTTTCCTGCCATGATTTTGGATGGACACTGTAACGTTATCCGACACGTTGGCTCGATAATGGAGGAGAAAACGCAACGCAACATAATATCCCAAAAACCAATCAAGAAAAAAACACGTGTAAAATTTGGATTAATTTAAATGTTGTACCTCGTTTTAAAGATAACGTTGCAAGAAAGTGTCACCCTATCGAGAGAACACCATTCAAAAACGTAACATTTATTGAAATAGCTATGGCTTGTTTAGGGACCAGATTAGAATAGCCAGGTTACTTTCATCATTCGTTCATCGCATCTCTTACGCCTTCCAACATCCTTTAGCCTCAAAAATTGGAGATACCATGGTCCCACTGGGTCTGTATCAAATATCGTACCCTATTGCAGAATCATGAAAGATGTTATATTTTAAAATTAAGGCAAACATTCTAGCCTTACGAATAACCTGACAATATTGAAAAATCTCCTAATACCATCACAGTAAGCGATAAATGTTGCTTGTGTCATGGTGGATGACTTAGCCAGCCGAGGAATCGAACTCACAATTCCTGGGAGGGACCCAGACGCGGTGCCAACTCAGCCACTGACCGGTCGAATGTTATTTTCTGTTGTTTTTTGACTCGGAAAAATTAAACATTCTGCCTTACCCTTATTAAAAGTTTCTTTCCGGAGCAACGACATTTAAAAAAGTATAAAAACGTAAAAAAAATCGTTATCGGCTCTGTGGATGTCAGGGACAACATCCCACGTTGGCTGGCGTGTTACGCTCAAGTCCTCTATAGCAAGGAATCGGAAGGCTGGGGAGGTTTTTATCCACGAGTGAATTGAATACAGCGGATAAAATAGAGGTTTAAGCCTCTCAATCCTCCTTTCAGATCAGTTCTCAATCGGAGTAGGTGTTTGCGAGAGAATACATCTCCTTGAACTATTCCAACTCATTAGAAGATAAAAAAAGAAAACAAAAAAATGGTTACCCCAGAAGAGAAAAGCGAGGCGAGAGGAAAAAAGGGTGATACATTTTCATTGAGTGACGCATTCATTGAAATACATTTTAATTGAGAGGTTTTTTCATACTGATAAAACTTGTGCGATTTTTAAAACCAATGTTGATATGAACTATCAGTAAAGGGTTCCGAATCGTTGGATAATCTCGCCTTGGGAGGATAAAAACTGATTTCATTAAAATACTTGTTTGTACTAATAATAATATGTCGTATTACACTGGTGAGACATAGTGAATAAGGGTGTAAATAGTCCAAGCAATAACCGTCAAATATAACCAATACGTCACCTCCACCAAATGAATACTGGGCGTCAACACCAAATAAGTTAATTAAAAAATAATGCAATCTTCCAGAATTCTACTCAGAAGGAATCTTGGAAATGGACCACTCTCGGTATCATTTTTGGAAAGAAATTAACCAACGTTTCACCTGACTAAAACTAACGGCAAAAGTTCACGGCTAATTAATCATGATAAAAAATGTCGTCTGCCAATAACTACAAAGTACTTGACAGACGACCTATATCTGAATTGTCAAACTCTTTCCGTGCGTTTAAATCTTTTTTATTCCCCTTTCCACCCCCCACTTACTTCAGCTATTTGAGGGTGCCATATTTTCATTGGCTGCAACCAGTGAAACTGTGTGCATGTTACATAAAGCAAATTTTAACGAACTTGCATTTGAGTTTAATGGAACTATGTGTAATGAACGAATACACCGTTTTATGAATGCACCATTATTTACCTTTGCAAAGTTCGAAAACCTCGTAAAATGATTCATTTATAGCCTTTTTAACGCAGCATAAAAACGAACTCAGCTAAGAGTAGTCAAAAAGTTATCGTATCGTGTTTTTTTCTAATGGCTATCACGCCACTCGTCTTGCGAGTAATGTCTAGTGGTGTTAGAATATATTTCGTAGAATCTCAATACTGCTGCTACTGCCTTTTATGAGGGCAGCTCCCTTAAACTTCATGCAATGAAAATACATCGATTTTATTATTTCGGATAATCATAATATTACTGTCGGCACATAATGAAGTCGCGCTTTTGGTGAACCAATCTCTTTTAAGAATTACGAACACTGTTTTTCTTGTTAAGTTTTCTTGAATTCGTGCTCTGTAATCTACATAATGCGATGCTTTTCACCTCTATATTGTGCAAAAACAACAAAAAAAACTTTTCATTCACATCAGAAAAAGTCTCAAAAAGTACCGTAATTTTTGCAGATAATATCTAGTTTTATTTGTCTTTCTTTAAACAATGATGTGTTTGTCTATAATTTGTGATAATATGAGCCTATGTTTAAAATTGTATTTGTGAGTACTTTGATATGAATCACTGTTGCAGACTTAAAAAAATATTTAAAAACACATGTACATAAAAATGAGCTCTAAGGTTACGAACTGTATCAATAACTACCCATTATTATCCATCATCTTTAGCGTTTAAATATTATTATGATAAGCAAAGTAAATAATGTAGATTATTGTATTATGTGTACTTCCCAGGTCCATGTAATTTTATTTCCTCTGCGCGCTTGTTCAACTTTGAAAATAAATTTTAACATAAAAAATAAACCATAAAGATATAATATTTTCCAGAAGAATTTTTTCTACAACATTTTGTGAAATATAAGCAATTGTGTACATGTACACAAACAATCAAAACACGGACCAAGACGTGTAGTAATACTATGAATAGGTGGTTCGTTGAAGTTAACCGTAACAACGCAATAGGTACAATGAATCTATTAGCATTTGTGAAACTACCAACATAAACATTATTTAACGTTTCGGCGAACAGCACAGTTGCAATGTTTGCCAAATGATGGTTTTGCGACATGGTAAACAAACTACTGTTTCTGAACCGCGAGGGAATTGATTGCAACATAACCTCAATCTCCTTCCTCCGATGCATTTACCATTTCCGAATTGTTTGGAAATAGTCAGGATTAAACCGTTGTATAAACAAATATCACTTGATCTTCTATTAAGAAATCCTTAAAAAAATACTAAGAAAGTACCGAGTAAAATTGAGCCTAAAGTTATATTTTGGCTTTGTACAGGTCACACAATTTCAGTTGACTCAAATAGGATAAACTTAGCATTGTGTGAATTGATGCATGTATTCATATATGTTTCCGACAGTGATGTTCTTGCCAAACGTTCCCGAGAAACAGTATTTTGTCTTGCTCACGCAAATACGTTATTTGTATTTATTGAAATATGTATGTACATTCTTTCATATTACGAGCAAAGTTTAATCAAAACGTTTATATCATTTTCCTCTGAAAACCACAGTGGTTTTACAATGGTGCTCAATATTTCCTACACTACTAATTTATTGTTTAAACAAATCAGATAAGGGACAGATATATCAATAATCACGAGGATCACGTTAATTGTACGAAAACAAATAATATTATTCAGGCCTTATTAATACGGTGACACTGGTGAATGGACAAATAATATGTGTGCTAATAAATTCAAGATTGAAATGGGTCACAATTCATCGGCAAGGGATCATCGTTTTGCTGGAATTGCTTGACGTTTATTACGGAGTTGTAGATACTATCAGCATCGCCCTGGTGAAAGACTGCCATTCAGAATCGAAACGTTGCGTGAAACGGCTTTAGCCGTGTTTGGTGATGAGATCTGAATCTCGCTGGCTCCGGTCAGCCAGGAGCAGTTGGGACTCTTGTGCGGTATTCACATAAAAAAATGTAATTTTGACAAAGACAAACACATTTTAAACAAACAAAAAAAAAGGTGAGATACAATGTTCCTTTGTTATTTCGGAGTAAAAGAGTGAAACCGATTAACTCTAGACGCTGGAAATTTAATATCATTATGTAAGTGGAAAGTGTCTTCGACATAAGCGTCGGCGTCACGTCGGTTGCACAATGCACTGCCGGTAAAATATTGTTATGGGCACGTTCTCAGTCCGTAAAGACTGATAGTGTGTGTTTGTGTGTACATATTATATAGCCACGTACGTTAGGATGGGCCGCCAATGTATGGAGTTTTTTCTTCAGATATCTCTGTTTGATAAAAGTTGCACGTAAAAAAATGCGACCTTTTGCACCAATTCAAAAAGACGTCAGTATACTTTCAAGCAATTTTTTATCAATGAATGTAGTTGTATAGTTTAAAATTTATCATTGAACTGGTAGTCAATTGGTCTGTGGATGAAGACAATATTCTTCACGTAATTATTATCAGTATAATTTAATTTCTTCAAAAGATTGGTATTCACTTTGTGGCGTCATTATTACGAAATGAATTTAAAAAAATTACTTTGTATTCACCACATTATTAATATACACGAATGCAAAGAAAGTGATGCTTTCTTCATCAAGAATATATAGAATACTTTATATTATTAATATTTTACTATACATTACTAGCTGATGTACCCGGCCTTGCTCGGGTACAATAATTGATTTGACAGCGAAAGTAACTATCTTCAAATAAAGAAACATTCATTTGAATATTTTATTTCATTCCAAACATTTATTTTTTCAAAATATATCCAAATCATAAAGTTATTAAGTAGGTACCTACTCGTGTTGTCCATTTTGAAAATATTCTATCCAATAAAACCTTCTTATTTTGAATATGGAATCTGTGGCTAACCAGAGTGTTATAGATATAACATAAATAAAAAATGACGGCTTAAATATTTTTCATACTCATTTTAAAATGTTAAAGCAACAGTTTTACATATTGGATTTCATTAAACCTACATTCTAAATCTTCCCGGCAATAATAAAAACAAACTGTGCTATTTTCAGCGAAACCGGTAGAGTGATTTTCGAGAACATCGAGGACAAACAAACAAAGTTACAAACTTACATTGATTTTATATATATAAATATATATTAATACCATGTATTCTATATATTCCCGATGTATACAAAGCATATTTTTTTTAATTAATTTATTATATCAGTATTTTATTACATTACTTTTAACCCCTCAGACATTTAAATTCACAAAAAAAACTTTGACTGCCCACCCTCATGTATGTGCAAATGTGTGTATGTGTCTGTATTTGTGTGTCGTGTGTGACGCTGCGTCAGTAATAAGGGCGGTGTTTTATGATTGCATTTATGTTCCGGCAGTGACTTGATTCAATTTTGTACTGAGAATCTTATTCCATCTGACGGTGTGCGTTTTCTTTGTAATGTCAGGTTCTTACAATACTTGTTCCCATTGAACTTCTGTTAAAAATGAAAATGTTTATAAACCAACGTGCATTTACGTAACAACTGAACGAAGCAAAAACTACCACTGAACAAAAACTCTTTTCGTAACAAACAAAACACCTTTGACGTCCGAACTGCTCAGGAAGTTTTGAGACAAAAGTTGATCACCACCTCGAGAAGGTTCGTGGTTGGGGTAGGGCCAATCTGGTTAGTTTTAACGTCCCAAAAACCCAAACGTGTCTGATTTCGGCAAAGAGGGAGATCAATGATTGTCTGCGGCAATTCGATGGCAACACCTTCCCCAATAAATACTACATTGAAATGCTTGGAGTAAGTATCTAAGACTGGCTCAAGTATCGAGGCCCTTAATCTGGCTTTTAAAAAACTGGACATCTTGCATAGAGCTAGATTCTTCAATAGTGACAAGTTACTACCTTTGCAAAAATCTCATGTACGTCCAACAATTGAATTTGGGAGCCACCTCTGGGCTAGATCTCGAACAGACCCAATGTAGGTATGGTAAGTCTGTTCTACGGGTATTTCAATGGAGCTTGCTTGAATGAACTAGCAGCATCGATCTCTAGTTCACCGGTCCACGTACGAGAAACACGAGCGGAACACCCGTTCACAGCTGATTTGGGCTTCATGAGAACGTATCGTTTCTGAGACTAATTTTTGTGCAAGGCGGTTCGCATATGGAATAACCTACCGGCATTTGTTTTTCCACCTTCATATAATACAGACAGGGACGCTCTTGTGAGGTGTAACATAAAACAAAAAACAAAAAAATAAACTGAATTAGCAAATAAAGTTTATACCTAAAACAGAGTTGGGAAAACAGTTATTCGGTTTAGTGTCGTAACTTTCTGCCGGTTCAATGATGTGATCAAAGTGACTCGCGGAAGGGTTAACGACTCAAATATGGACTGAGCCACTTTTAGCATTATGCTAATGGAAGTATTAAAATTCTACACTAATCGCCAAAGCACCCTGGTCCTCCCACATTACAGGGAAGATGATTTAAGCCATAAACCTTACCAACACATATTCAAATAATTTAGTTGCATTAGTTTGGCAGAATCAGAAATTTGTTAAAAAAAACATATTTTAGCGATTTCGAAGTTTTTTAAGAATAAAGAATATGCCGGAATCCATCAAAGTTTGATTTTGATTGAATAACTCGCACATTCTTCTGTTTGAAGTAATTGGGAAATAAATTCGAGTCTTTACGAAGACTGCAATTTATCATTCGGAATGATTTATTCCAAAAGCTATTTTATTTTGCGAAATCTTTTTCCTGTTTTTTTTTTTTTTTAAATGGATGTCTTTAGAAATATCAAACACCGATATCAACAAAATGTTTCACGGGCGATACATTTCCTTCAATTGAGGTCAATCACAAAATGCTGTATTAAAGAACACGTAAAAGATGGCTTGTAATTTTGAACAGCTTTTTTGCATGATTTGGGCATTGCTCCCAAAAACATTCAAATTAATCCACGGTGAGGCGTGTGCCAAAAAGTTGACCACCACCTCGAGAAGGTTCATGCATGGGTAGGACCTATCTGGTCAGCTTCAACGTTTCAAAAACCCAAGCGTGTCTGATTTTGGCAAAGAGGGAGATCAATGACTGTCTGGTGCAACTTGTTGGCAGCACCCTCCCCAATAAAGATCCCATTGAAATACTTGGAATAAGCATCTGATACCCCCATTGTCTCCCAAAGCGTTCAAATTACTTCCCGCGTTGGTGGGCGTGCCCCCCCCCCGTTGAGAAACACTGATCTACGCGGATATTTTTGTATTTTACGGGCATACGTATTTTCAAAGTAAATGTTAGATATGATTTTTATTAATTTATTTAAACTATAAGGTACATTGAGGCACCATTAAATACATAAGAATCACAACACATAAAACCAGATTTAAAAAAAAAAACATAGAAGTAGAATGTGATACAAAATAAAATTATGATTGATAATATGTCAGAATTAGCAATATTATAAAGAAAATACTAACTTTTAAACGGGAGATATAAAGGCATCAACATATATTGGGTAATTTTTGCAGATTATAAAGTTTTTTTATTAATTATCACTTAATTTAATTTCACCCTATGTACATTTAAAATAATAATAGATACGAAATAATGACCTCGATCGACCTTGAAATTTCTCGCGATCTCGCGATTACTGATAGGATCGGGATAGCAGATCTCCTACAAGACGATGATATATTTTATAAAAGTATATTAAACTTACCCGTACACTTTTTTTTATTTTTTTATTCCAGTAATAAGAAAATTACACTTTCGCTTACTCAACTAGAATGATTAAATAAATAAATACATTGCAATCTTATACTTTTTGATTATTTAATTTCAGAAGAAACAATTTCGTATTAAATATAACCTAGACTTTTTTCTTTTTTAATTTCATCTGGAAAGCAATTACATAAATTAACCCCCTCGTAGCTGATGGATTGCTTACCAGATTGTGTATGCATGCTGTGTAAAAGTATGTTATCATATTGTCGTGTAAAGTGCGTGTGCACTTGAACATTCTAGAATTACATTTAAATACCTTTTGATAACCTTGTTTAGTATAACCTGTAATTCATTTATCCATGCTTCATACGTGTTTCCCCAGATTTGAAATCAGTAGTTTAGATTTGATTGAACTAGGCTGTAATGTAATTCTTTTTAAAAGTTATTATAATTATTTACAGTTGTGATAATCTGCTAAAGATCTGGCATCTTAACCCTTAATCCCCTAACCTGGTAGGGGGGGTGATTTTCTCTTTAATTCCTTAATGTTGTTTAAATCTTAAAAAATATTACAAAAAAACTAAAAAAAAAATAGAAATATTACGTATAATAATTAAAATTTAATGCATGCAAAAGTACTCACGCGTGTAACATTAAATCTAAAAGACGATAAAACGTTTTCGAGCAATAAATTATATTTTTCACAAGATAATCTATTTTGTCTAACATTTATCATCGCGGAATATTCCGACAGACGACTGATATATTCCATCACCGAATAATGTCGTTAAGTTGGATCGGTACCCAGAATTCTAATGTTCTCGGTAATAAAATATTTATAACAGAATTAGCTCTGAGAAGAAATAATGCTTCGAAAATAGACCTAATTTTCTTTGTTTTTCCGGCAGAAATTATTACTATCGTGTGTATAAAGTTTCATTTCGTACCCGGGCCGAGTTAGTTTAAGTAAAGAAATAAAAATAAATTTTTACTGGCTCTGGTCCTTTTTTTAATAACAGCTGGAATATTTTGCAAAGGGATTTGTAACAAATATGAAATAATTTTACGGTATATGCGTGGGCGACGTCTGACCATAAAACCCCGATCAGCGGCCAATGAGAGTTAATATAGTAAAAAGTAGAAAGGATTATAATAAGCTAGTTTGTTTATTGGTCCACGTCCAAATACATTACGCCGATGGTCGTTTTGCAAGGCAAAAAAACACAAATTTTCGTTTTGTTTTTTTCCCAATCCGCATAAAACTCTTTTATACATTATCGGATAAAATATCCATTACGACTGCTCCGGATTGAAGTACTAAATTTACCAGAACTATTACTTTTTTCATGCCATGCTGTGCTAGAATGTTTGATGTGACGTGTGGAACCCCAAACGACGAATAAGACTGATTTTTCAAGAGAAACTAGCTATTAATAAATATATTTTTTTTAAATATATATATTTATTGAAACATTAGGTGTTCGTTGTCAATAGTAATATCATTTTATTGGATTATTATTATTCTTTGCTTTAACCTTTTATAGTTATGTTAGAATTTAATTGAATGTAAAAATGTAACTTACCTCAATTTACTGTGCCTTTCTATGCCTTTCAAATGTCAAAGTTATAAAGTGTATCAACTGCATTATTCGTTCTTTTTGTATCACCAAATTCTCAGTAAACACAGCCTTCAATAGTTTAGTGTAAAGGTAATCAAGCCTTGATAGACTAGAGAGTGTTGAACAGTTAGGGCGAGTTGTTTCACAGAATTTGAAGGGTTCATCAAAATATTCAAGTACTGTGATACAACTTGAATAAAACTTTCACAGAACTTGAATATTAACTCTGAAATTTTGATGAATTCTTCAAATTCTTCAAATTCACCACTAGTCTATTTAATGTACCAAGCAGAAATAACCCAACCGCGTCAAGATATTCTCGACTAAACTCAATCCATTGAAAGGTACATGCTACACAAACTTGGGTTTATCTAGATTCACTTAGGTAAAATAATCCATGTAAGTTTGTTTGTTTGTCCTCGATGTTCTCGAAAATTACTCCACCGGTTTCGCTGTTTGTTTTAATTAGTGTCGTGACGGTTAAGAAAGTAGTTTGAATGAAATCCAATATGTAACACTGTTGTTATAACGTTTTAAAATTAGTTTGAAAAACATTGAACCCGCCATTTTTTATTTCTGTTAACCCATAGATATAACACTCTGGTTAGCCACAGATTGCATATTCAAAAGAAAAAGAGTTTTTTTGGGTAGAATATTGTCAAAGTGGAAAACACGAGTAGGTACCTACTTAAGAACTTTATGATTTAGATATATTTTGTAAAAATATACGTCTGGAATGAAATAAAATATTCAAATGAATGTTTCTTTATTTGAAAAGATAGTTATTTTCGCTATCAAATCGATTATGGAACCCAAATGACAAGCAAGAATTCACAACTTCATAACTTTATTCCAAAAAAAACCCGAGCAAGGCCGGGTCCACATCAGCTAGTACTTTATAAAAATGTATTTATAAAAATGTAAAAGTAAAATGGGTACCACCGAGAATCTTAGCAGTAACTTAGAAATGAAGAAAATTAAAGACGGAGATGTTTTATACAAATATTTCTCTCAACTTACTATATTAATGCGTTTTATTCTTTTAAAGAAGTTATGCAAACTTTAAGATTCTTGAATATGCTTTGAGCGCTTAGTTTCTGCGAAAAACGTCAAAGACCTTTCAGCAGAAACATAATTTGCAACTATAAACTGAAAACTTAATCGAAACTTTAACTTTTTCAGTGGAATAAAGCATCGTCGCTTGATTCGTCCTCCCACTATCTTTTCAAATGAGCAATAATTATTATAACTCTGTATGAAAAAAAAGTACAATTCTGAGTCAGTCTTCGTTAATCCTGTCGCAAAGTAGTTAAAAACTTGTTCAAATAGCAACTCTTCTTCATTAGAACGGTATATGGAACTCATTTCAAAATAAAGTTTGGTGATTATCTCCAAATGAGGGCAGAGAAAATCCCTTTCGGATTCAAGTGTCTATAACAAGTAGCTTTAAGCCGAGTTTGCATTCAGAATGAGTGAACTCGAACGGTACAGAAGATAAATTGCTGTCGTTTACTGCGTTTTTCAAGAGTTCACTAACGAGAATACGAGGACGTTCTTGCAATTATTCTTTATGTTTCTTTTCAAAGCTGTATTTCAGACGCTGAAAGCAAGTTTAATTTGATGTGAAATAAATTGGCTTAAAGGTTTATATTTTCATTTATAAATAAAAATATTGCAACACGATTAATAATTACGGTACTTTCCAGATAAAAAAGTATTATTTCTACTATTGAAATTCATGGTAAAATTACACGTTAATACGATTTTTTTAAATCAATAAACTTTTGTAAATTTCATCATCTTGTTTATTTCAGACCAATCTGAAGATGCCTATTATAAGGTGAAACCGGTCCGGTCTGAAATAAACAAGCGGAAGAAAGTTCAAAGGTTTTTTAATCAAATAAAAATAATATTAAATTATTACTGCGTTATTCTCTTATTTCAGATTCTACCTTTTCCATTAGTATAATAAGTGTTTACTCAATAAATATTAATGCTACATAGTCGACGCACCTAGAGGAACACTAAATAAGTAACTTATGATTTTTTAGTATTTTTTTATCTTTCGCATTCGGTTCAAATCTAATTTATAAAGTCAGCCTTTTAACAGTAATAATGCGGTATAATTCAACGTGGCCTCTAAGGTCATAGGAAGGAGCAAAAGGTTAAATTTATATTAATAAAAACGAAACATATTGGGAATGTAATTGAACATTCGACTTCAATTGCAAAACGCTCAAATTTTGAGCTCGGTGCTACGAGTTTGAACACCCGATGTTATTTTATTTTGTTCCATGGTCCATGTTCTGACTTCCAAACAATATGTTGATAGTTTAATTATTTAAAAAGAAACAATTGTAGACAACTTGAATATGTATAAAAATGGAATATGTGTTAGACTAGATCATTTAGAAGCATTAGAGATAAGGAAAGCCAAAACCACAAATAGTAGACTCATTAATAATCAAATCAATTTAATTAAAAGCCTTACTCTAAAAATATTTCTAATCAACAAAGTACATTCTCTTCCCAGTCCGCTACCTGCTCCCACCCTCCTCGTGCCTCCGTCCACCCTTTTGTAACAATCTATAACACATGTGTGTCATAGTTTAGTAGTAAACTGCCCTGAAGATGATACTGTCGTAGCAAAACCGGGTCGGTTAGAAATATGTATAAAAAATAAAAGTAAAAATATTTTTTTAAAAATTATTTTGTCACATCACAAAGTTACCGCTTCATATGAAATTAACTTATGAATACTTGGTGTAAGTGGAAGAGTTTGTGTATTTGGGAGGAATGTTTACGACAGATGTAAAGGCTGGTAAGGATATTGAATGAATGGTGAAGTGAAAGGGGTTGGGGTAGTTATAACAGTATTAATTCTTAACACTTGTAATCTAATTTTTTTGGAATAACTTACTGAAGCTTATAACCATCAATAATAAATTTTATAATCATTAATTGATAAACTAAAGTTTTTAAGACAAGATTTTTGTGGATAGCGCAAAAGGTAACAATTATTTTAATAAACAATAATTATTAGCCTGAAACACAAATCCAAATTGAAAAAAACCTTCCGAGAAAAGATAAATGTCGCCGACAGGACTCGAATCTGCACCCTTCTGATTGCCGGTCAGATGCTCTACCGTCGAGCTACGTCGGCTTATGGATGAATATTTCAGGCTAATAATTATTGTTTATTAAAATAATTTTATAATCAATGAAGATAATATTAACAACTCTCAAAATGAAACATGAAATTGAAAAGACAAAGAAAGGAAAAAGAAAACGGTAGCAAAAGGGATTCGAATCCAGGACCTCATGGTCTCTCCGCGGAACCTGCGCTCTAATCCACTGAGCTACTGCTACCCCATTCCGTTCCGTCATTTTTATCGGTATCATACTTCGATTTCTACGAACTGTCAATATCATTTTCAATTAATTCTCATAGACTGCTACCTTTTTATCATTACTGCCAGAATCTTCTCGAATTTATTTGTAATCTTTAGATTGTGTCTCGTATATATCTATCCGATTTTTTTTTATTTATATGAGACATCTGTTGACTTTTTCTACAAGTCTTACAATACAAGACAACCACGATCAAGGCCCGGTTCACGTAAGCTAGTAAACAAAATGTATGGCTAATCGACTGGTCGACGGGAAGTTTCTAAAAAGGGTTATATTGATTGAGTGGAGATGACATAAGTACACTGCATCCAGGAACTTGTGATTCTGGAGTAGTCACATATAAGATAGGTGAAAAGAGCAGTAGATACGCAGTTGGTCCAAAACTTTATTAAAACCAATTTCAAAATAATCTTCCCATTGACAAATTACATCTTATGAGGCTTTTACTTGAATTATTCACAGGTGTGCAAAACATCACAAAATAATACCTAATAAAGTTACACGTATAGCAACAAGGGTAAAGTCAAACACAGTATTCATACAGATGGATTGCATGCATATAGGATGTTTAAAAGTTATTATTCTACTTCATAAAATAAAATTTCGGTGACAATTAAAAAAAGTTACTTCAAAAATAATTAGAATAGGATGTAAAACTTTTTTAATAACTAAAAAACTTTTAAAATATTCAATACCGCTGATGGTGTAAACTCATAGTTCCTTTCTCGTTACTAACAATAAGTATACACATTAACGGGGAGAGGGACGTCGGAGAGTTATTATTTATTAATTCAAAATAATGATAATATTATTGTGCAATATGATAAACATGGTGTTTTTAAAGAGAAAAAATAGTTATTACTTTTTTTTTTAATTTGCATGGACTTAGCATTTATCAAAATATAATCAGAAATATTACACATTTCTGACCGTT